>JAZHYW010065873.1:0-25960 GCA_037355805.1 Ixodes ricinus
GAGGTCACGTCTGCGCGCCGAGGGCTGGTCAGGCTGGCTTCCGGTCGAATCCGCCAAAATCGGCGGAGCGACTTTTCTCGGATCCGGATCGAGATCTGGAGTGGAGCTGATCCGAAACGACGAGTGGAACACGTCCGTCTCGATCCCGATCGCTCAGTGAAATAGGCGCGCTCCAGAAAAGTCGATCCCGGCGCGCTCCAAGACGACCAGTTGAATTCGCCGCTAGCGGGTCGACTTGTAAGGTTGCCCCCATTCTTACCCTTGTGTGATGGTGGTTGGGTACTGATTTGAGTTTGAAATTACATAGAGAGGTGGACCAAATAAATGAGTTAGCTGAGTTTGAGACGTCGTTGTCTATTTTTTGTTCCTTCTATGTTTTAATGTTTCTCTTTTACCCCAGTCCCAGGTTAATTCAACATGGCTAATATTCACCACCTCACCTGCACCCTTATTGTATCTTTTCTGACTGATCTATTTTGTTTTTGTTTAGGCTTGGCCCCGGAATTAAACTTTTGTAAACACGAAAACCCGCCCCTATCGAATTTCCTGTGCACTTTGTGGACTACTGGGCATATATTTTCTGGGCATTTTTTCCTTGAAATTTATATGCGCACATTGGTTCGTATTTTTCCATTTGTTTGTGTTTACATAAGGAATATATTGGTGAACGGCTCTTGGTTTGTTGTGTAGTCTGTATTTATTTATTTTTGTATCTCAAGTGTCAGTTTCTGCCAAAATGCCGGAAGTACGTACCCTCGCTTTCATATACCCGCCAAGCCCCTATTGCTGGATATCATAAATTATTTTTTTGTTGTTTGCTAGTCATCCACTTGGTGCTTGAAGTAAAATTCTCGGAACTTAGACTTCAAAATAAACACTTTTTTCTTGATGGCTTATAAGTACGATTCCGTGTTTTCGGACGTTCATTTCTCGTGACATTTTGGAGAGTGTTTTTCGAAGTTTCTTTTTCGTTGAAATTTTAGGGTTTACGGAGTTTATTTCTGTTAGATTGCCATTTTTATAAATTCGGAGCTTATCTTATAGTTTTCTCAATTTCTAAAAAAATTCAAAACAAAATAAATGAAGTTCGGCTACCATGACCGGTTCTCCTGAAAAACTGTGACAATCTTAAAGGCAAACACCTTTTGTAAGTAGTTCGAAATTTCAAAGAAAACTGAAGTGGCATTTCCTCATAAACCCTGACCTTATGCTTATGATAAAGCTTATTTTTAAAACACCCTCGTTTTTTGCTCTTTTATTTTGGAGTTGTGACCTCGAAATTTTGAGTTTTTCGGATAAATCTGAATTCACGAAACATTTGCCGGCACGTGTTTCGGATTTTGTTTTTATTCACCCTGTAACACTGCAGCCTACTTATCATAAAGGGGACACACTTCGAAGTGATTGCTATCAACAAAGAACGTAGTTTGTTGCAATTAAAAGCGTGTCCTTTTTAAGGGTATTTAACAATATTACTTAAATACTTGGCCTAAAAAGCTAGTCTAAACTTTTCTTGAGACGCGAGAGATACTTTCGATATCTGCCACACGACTTCGATATATGCATATATGTTACCGCATAACCTTTTAACCATTCGCGGGCTAAAACCATTTTAAATTTTTTTCTCCGTGGTCCCGAGTAAAACTGACGATCCTACTGATACTCACATGGCGGTTTCAATTCTCGGGCTAGGTGCTGGCAGTTTAATAGAGGCAATTATTAAGGTAAATGTAGATCGTTTTAAGGTAAAGACATCGTGTAACTAAGATTTTTCTCGTAGGTCAAAAGATCCGAAGATATGGTCATACCTAATTTTCAGCTCTTCTCTGAAGCCTGATCAGCTTCAACCCATATTTAATGTTTTCTTATATTTGTATCAATACACGAAATAATTGAGTAGCTATAAACAATAAATGAAAGGTTTTGATGTTTCGTCCTGGCGGCTTCGAAGTTTTTTATCTTCTTAACGTGTAGTTCGCCAGCGGCGTAGACTTTCCATTTTCCCGGGGGGGGGGGGGGGGCAACTGAGAAGTTCTCCGGGGGGGGGGGGTGCCGCGTGTTATTGTTTCGCCAGAACTGGAGATTGAAGCTAACGAAAGCACGCTGGGATTCTATTTCCCATGTATTTTGTCAATAAAGGCAGTGTGGGCGTTATTTTGTTTACATGCCACTACTAGAACCTCGTTACATGGCACGTAAACAGCGTCTCGGTAAGGAATATGGCCCGGGCGGCCGGGGGGGAGGGGGCCGGCCCGATGCCCCCCCCCGCAGTCCTACGCCTATGTAGTTCGCTGTTTACATGTAGTCAACAGCAAGCTTTATAAACTTTGGCAACTGGTCCGGGCGGCCAGCGCTACGTTTAGGTATACACTGAACATTGAACGATATGTAGTTTCTTTTTGAAGTGAAGAAAGTACTCTAATTTGTTTTTCGGGGACAGCCTGTGCATAAATATTAGCGCTAACCACGCACGAGCGTTGCCAGCTGTGACTCGCGTTGTTGATTTCCTTTTTTGTGACGTACAACTTCTAGTTCAACCTCAGGCCTTGCTGAATATTTTTTATTTGTAATAGTTAAGTCATTACATAAACGTATTCCTTAATAATATATGTATAGCTTGTGAATCGGAAAAGAAACTCGCTTCATTGGCGCTGGTTCAACTAGCCTTGCATGCTCATTTTTTAGTTATTTTATAAAGAATATTTGCACGAGAAACTCGCACAAACACGTTTTCATCGCTTCAGAGAAAGCAAACGCAAAAACGAATTAAAAAAATTAAAAGATGTAAACTAAAAAGAAAGGGTAGGGTGAATCAGAGTTTTATAAATAGTGTGTTACATTATATGACATTGAAAATATCGCGCAAGAAACGTTGTTGTAAAATTGACGGAAATCTATATACAATGTACAATTAACATAAATATAATCTTTATCAAGCACAAAGCACCAGGGTATTGCAATTTCATCAAGCGCCCGTCGATGATTATCAGCATACGTTCAAAATATGCCGCCCCTTTTTTTTCAGCCAACAGTGGGAACTAAACAAGCAGCCTCGATGCAATCTGCATAATTGTATATTTACTAAAATGTTCAAGCACCAATATATTTTGCTATATTGTAACGACAGAGATTTTCTGCACATTTTGAGACAAGTTTTAAAGAATCCGCTCTAGTGTTAATCTTGCAAGAACCTCCTATCAAAGACGAGTTCACTTATATGTTGAAGCACGGCAAGCAAACTAGCAAATTGATGCGAAAAAAACTACAAACAACATTCATCAGTTTTGTATACGTTTTTTCTACCCATGTAGACTGTCAGAGTTTAGTATCACCGCTTTCATTTGCCCGTCCACTGGCCACACGTTATATGGCAACACTTCTCCTCGACAGTCTCGTGGCCGTTGTTGACATCTGCCCGTTCCTAGGAGCTGACAACCTGACAACTAAGTAACGGCTGACCGGCGTCATCTGCTGACACTGACACGCGGTAATATATGCAGTTTATTGTGCGTGTGTGTGCCAAGAAGAAGTTGTCCGGACTCTCAACAGACGCGAGGAGATGTCAACGCGCCTGTCGCCCAAAGGAGCGCTGAGAATAGGGCAAACTCGGCAGCCCTAGCTGTAGCGTCGTCTGTCAGATGCGCTGAGAGGTTGAATTGGTTCTGTGACTCTAGACCTATTTCGAAAAAGCTGAAAACCTTACGCGCCCATTTGAAATTCAGTTTCGATTCGGGGATCATATATACGCGTGGTTGAAGTTCCTCTGGACTTAGTGTAAACACCAGTTCACTGAACATCGCCTTTGTAAAATAAGCCATCGGTGTACGGCGGCATACTGCAATAAATAAATAAAACACGAGGACAAATAACAGCTATACGGTGGAGCTGTTGGTTGATCCAGAATGTGTTTAGAGCATGTATGCAGAAAATCCTTTGTATAAACTTTTCAGTACGACGATATCAACCTGTCTAGTCAACTGGACTAGGTACGTTTATGCCGTCCTAGGAAATGTGTTTCGTCAATGTTTCTGATCAACTGGAGCATAGGTTGTGTACTTGCAGGCGTATATATTTTTTGTCACGTTACTTAGCGACGATTTAAATATGTTCCTTTTTGGTCGTTGTTTTACTTCGCATAATACGCGTTGAAGAGAACTGTTTATGCAGACGTCTTTTGCTGCTAATAGTCACTTTTATTTTCTTTCCATATGACAGACAGCCATGCACGTAGGCTACTTTATTTATATCCTTACATTTACACTTAGCTTTTGTATGGTTTGTCTTGTAAAGATACACATATGTCTTTTGTTTTGTTGCAAATACAGTCCTTATTGTAAGTAATGCCACAGCATAATAAAGTGCTCTGAAAAAACGTAAATTATTTGTTTTTACTGGGAATGGAAGAACGCCTGCAGATATACGATGGAACAATGAGGCCAGTGCATCTGGATGGTTGGCAGGGTTAGCGTTGTACACTTAGAAAGAAGAATGCCTTTTCAGGCTATAGTTTTTACGTTTAAGTATGCAACAGAGAAGCTGCCTGCATGTGCTATACAATCAGATGATGAAATGTGGCATTTCAAGAATACATATATCAAGTTAAGTTCAAAATGTGAGTATTACAATTCTCTATAGGCTGGTTGCCTCAATTCTTATGCGTATGGCCTACATATAGATATTTAAAATAATTGTTGAAGCAGACTTTCTGCAATTGTTGATCTCACGAATCACACTGTCCGTTCATTAACGTGAATCTGACATGAGTCTACGATGTCCTTCTCTATTTTGCTGGCGCGCGAATCCCAAACGTTGTCTTGTACACACGTAAACGGTTTTCATTTGCAGAGGGAAGAATTTTTAGACTCCCATTGTTCGTCGAGTCATGAAACCAACTTATCTAAAACACGTTTTAGAAAAAAAGTGTATTTTTTCAAATGCGTGAAATAATACCGGATATGTGTTGTTGTTTTTTTGCTTATTGTTTTTTTGATTCGGCTAAGAAGCAAGATTGTTATTTTTAAACACCGCGACACATGGTGCGATTTTTCTGAGTGATCAACTATGCTTGCGTCGTACGGGCATTATCATTATCATCCTCCTATATTTCCCCACCGAACTTATGACGTCGCCTCTGTGGCATCGTTCCCGAATTATGGATAAAAGTCGAACAATGTGCGACACCCTCGGGTCTCTCTGCAGAGTGCTGTGGTTCCGTTTTGTTTCATTGCTCTGCCGAAGGCGCTTCCTCGCTCCCTCAAAAGACCAGTATACAAAGGCGTAAGGAACTGACGGGCTTGCTTCCCTCTGCTGCTTGTGTCCAGGTAGATCTTCGGCAGCTGGCTCTCGGTTGCTGCCCGTCGCTCGCAGCGAAGGCCGGGCGAGCTCTGAACAAGCGCAGCTCGTACGGGGGCGGCTCGCTACGCAGCAGCACCGTTATCGTGTCGAGCGCCGGAGGGGGCGCCTCCAGCCTCCACCAGCACCACCAGCGCTGCAACGGCTTCTCGTCCGTCAAGTCGCCCACTTCCGTGGTGGCGCTCAAGACCCTCGGCAGCTGCGTCGTGGACCAGGCGCCCGTTCGCTTCTCCGTGTACGAGTGAGAATCCGTTCACACGAGCGGCGAGGCGGCCGTTTTGCGGCGCATCTGGCGAAGAGAGCATCGCCATTCTCGTGATGCCGTACGCCGGACGACGTATCAGTCGCGGACCGTATGAAAACGTCCAGGGCGAGCGCGTGGCTCCTAAGACCTCCGGTGCCATCTAAGGGAAGAAAGTCGAGCTATCATCGAGGCTATTCTGTGAACGAGCAGCACTTCGGCAGCTGTTAGATTTTCGCCGCTACTTCCCGCTTGGTTGAAAACGCTTGCTGGATCAATACTACCGATAGTTGTAAGTGCACGGTAAAATAATATGAAAGAAGCCTATCGCTCTTTACTCCCCGAACCTAATAGCGAGTTTTTGAATTGCGTGCGCAAAAAGTCTGCCTCCATCGCCCATTTGTGACATGGGAGTGAATAAAATTACTTGAATTGAAATAACGTCGTTACCACTACGCATACGCGGAGCCCGAACTGCTCTTAGCTTCGTGCATGGCGACGACGAGCGTGTGCAGCTTGAAGCGCGCAACGCTAATACAAACGCACAGCGCTTGCGGTTGGTCCTATACGCAATGCTGAAACTATATATTATCAAACGTCCGATAACTGATCACTCAACCTGCCGACCCGGTAGATTCAGCCACGCTGTATTTCGCCCTTTTTCGCGGGAGGCCTTTATATTCGGCGAAATCTGCTATGATCTAAGCAACAGCTGGTCTAGCGGGGAGTGGCGACAAAACTTGAATAGACACTGAAGCCTCAGTAATGGTTCATCTTTCTCCTGTTAGACAGCGCGGCGGGCCTTCTAAGTCACGCGTTGGCCTGGGCTTTTTCATATCGTCCACGACTGTGCGGTACGAACACCTCCTAGACAGCGTTCAAAGCCTGAGCGTCACGTGACATGACGTCACGTCCCGGAGGCCTGCACGGACGCTGATTGGATGCAAGTGCCGCGTCAGCGTTCGCGTGGGACTCGTTCCCTATCATAGTCCCACGCGAAGGCTGACGCGGCACTCGAATCCAATCAGCGCCCGTGCAGGCCTCCGGGACGTGACGTCATGTCACGTGACGCGCAGGCTTGAAATCTGTTTAGGAGGTGTTGGCGGTACCACGGCGACCGTGACGCAAGCGTTCCTTGCTTGTTGGCTGCATGACCTCACAGTTTACAACAGTCACTCAGCGAGGTCCGCCTACGTCACTTCCGCCCAGATATTAACGTCACGGCAGGCGCCAACTGTGTCTATGACACGTGATGCGTCAGGACTCCCGGCAGTTCATGTGCGATGGCAACGAAGGATGTCACCTGGAAAATGTATATCTGTAAATCTGACAGCGTTCCTGTCATCACGGGGTGTCTGCACTGCCTTGTTAGTGGACGCGGAGAACCCTGCACATACACTGTAAGTCCGTGGAGCTACTTTCACGATGAGCAGTCGGATATCCAGTCACTGCGACATACAGAGGAATCTCTTCGAATGACGATGTTCGGACGATGTCACACTGAGCGTAACGGTTTTGCAGGCTTACGACATGCTCAATATTATGTTGTAGACTTTACTCAAGAACCGAAATGCTTCTTTCTAGCTAGTCTCGTCATTTGCCTGGTTCCTTCCGTAGACTGCAGTGATTGTCTGTCTTACGGCTCTGCGGGAAAGTAGACGTCCGGGCATATCTTTGTTTAGTGTGTTCAGGGTTCTGCCTAATTGTGTGCGGCTTGAAATGTTCTCTTTGAAAAGTGTCGTTGTATTCACCAATATTGTCTGCGTTCACCAGTGATGTAGCTGGGAAAGGGCATGAGGAGATAAGCAAGATAGGTTCCGGTATATACCAAGAGGGGTTCAAAGAATTTCTGCTTAACCAGGTGCTGCTATAGGGGACACATGTGCTGTAGTCATTTTTCACTCAAACATTCAAGGACTGGCCAAATAAAAAATAAATAAAAACGTATTCGCAATTTTCGAAGTTACAAAAAATGTGTGCATCGGGTGTTTTTCCTTGCTTATACTGAAGACGTTCTTTCGAAAATCGGCCCGCTTGTTGGATGGCGGATTGTTTTGTGTACCAGGAGTTCAATAGCCGCCTGAAGACGTTGACTGTTCAAGCCAGGAAGTACACAATTTAATCGCGTAGAGCGGTGCGTTTTAAGTGTTTGGTCCGACAGACCGTCACAATGCACTCTTCTGTGATCACTGTGCGGCATACCAAAAGAAACGAGTGTGTCAAACCCCTGTTACACGGGCACACTTAACTGTAGTTACGCTAAGCCACAGTTAGCGCACAATATTTGCCGACAACATTCTGCGGCTATGTAGTCAAAGCTATGGGAGAACGTGCGCTTGAGCATCCTGAGCAAACATCAAAGCAGTGCACGCGCCATCTTCACTTCTTCTGAAATAGCTGTCCGAGAGTCTAGTGCGGTTACTGTGATGCCGCGTAACAGCAGTTAAAGGTGAGTTAACTGCGGTTAAGTGTTCCCGTGTAACAAGGGTATAAGTTGATTACCCTGCCATGTCTTGCTGTTTTGTTGGTGAGGAAATTGCAAGCATCGGATACGCGTGACAAGTAAGGCATACGCTGAAAAGTCTAGCGTGTTATTGACAGTTCGAAATCGCTGAGGCAAGGTTAACTTCGAGTCGTTCTACGAAAACTTTTCGTATATCTGCTTTCCCGTAGAACAGTTGGAAGCTGAATCACTGCGATTGAGGACGGAATCACCGCTAATTAGGCTGTCGTAAAAGCGGTTTTAAAAATGTATCGTCTGTGTTGTGACAGTGTGAATGACGCCTTTATACGTGTGTCCCAGCTCAATTTTTTTTCCTAACTTCAATCCACTCTTTTTTTCTTCACATCATTCGATTTTGTTTTGTCAATCGCTGATATTAATATTTTATTGCTCTATTAAAATAAAACGGGCAGTACTTTTTATAGTCTTTTAATTTTACTCCCATAACCCATTCAATGATGACATTCAATAATGTTACTAGGCACGACAAAATGTGAGAGATGAAGACGCCTTAATATTCGTTTGTTATAGTGCCATTGCCTCAGTACCCTACAGCTTCAGAAGGATGGTATCCATCAGCTGATTATCACTGGGCAGCCAATGAGATATGTGCACCACTCGATGAGAACACATAAGGATAGCACTCTACCCTCATCAGCGTCATTCTAATTATCCTCGCCCTGTCGTTTTCGATGTACCAGAGGCGAACCTCTCAAAATGCATAAACTGCAGAAGAGGCTCAGGCGCCACGCGGAACGCCCAATTGTCAAGCCGCTTTGTGCTTAATCGAAGTTTTGTTTTTGTGAAAGTTTTTTTTTTGTTTTATCTGTGGGCTGAATAATTCCCCTCACTTTATTTGCTGTCAAAAAAAGTTGTGTGTTTGTGCCGAATCGCACAGTGACCCTATTTCTCTCCTGTGGTCTAGAAGAGAGTATCTCCTCCAGCTCTTATCTTGCATCAGACTAGGTACACCGAACTATCTATATTTAGAACACACTTGCTGAAGAATTTGTCCCGCAAAGAAAATGACAGTCACAGTGGAAATTAAAATCTCCGAAGGGGCTTTACAACGAAACCCACATTAATTCTAAAAACAACGCTGCAGAACTGTAATTGTGCATATTACTGCAGGTGTGTGGTAAGATGGACTGGTTGGTATGATATGGTGAACAGTACAGTTTTTGTACTGCTCACAATGTAAACAGAACTGTGATCGGTTCGTGAAAAGACAGTGAAGAGACAGTGAAAAGACAGTAAAATTGCAGTGAAGAGACAGCGAAAAGACAATAGAAAGAAAAAAAGTGAAAACACAACTTCACTTTCTCAGTCCTTGTGTTTTTGTGCGCTGTACTGTTCACCACGTGAATACTGCCTCACCAGCCATTCCGGTAGTGCAAGATTGGGCAAGAAAATGCTCAACGCTGCACTCAGGTACGAAGATGCTTTACTAACCCTTCTCGTATCCAGTAATGCTAACATATACATGTTTCGGGAAAATTATACTCACTGCAAACATTTGTTAACATTCGCACCTGTGTGATTTACACACCCCACCCACGTTGTAAATGGATTATTGACAAATGCTCCAGTGTTAACTTTCCGTATGGCGATGCTACCCTATCCAACCAATTGTGCCAGGTGGGGAGGAAGCAGAGGTCAAACGCAAGTCGAGTAAGGGAACGTTTCTTCCTTAAGTAAGCTTGGCGTCAGTATCTTAATTTATTTTTTGTTTAACAAAATATATACTGAATGGAATTTTTGTCTCCATCACATCAGCGGTTACTCGTCTGAACGTTTCGTCCTGTACATACGCGTCTAATCATACCACCATGCTCTGCTCTTACAGAGAAATTTTGTCACTTGTGTATTTGCTGCTGACAAAATCGAATAAAGAAACAGGGTGAAAACAACATGCCTGTCGTAAAAAGCGAGGAATGTCTTATTGATGTTCGAAAATGTATGTATTGAATGACTATGCTACTGTTCTGGAATCGGCATCATGTCCAAGTACAAGGTGGGCAGAGGGAAAGATGTAAAGATATGTACGATGAGCGGGCTGTATACCATCTGCTCTTGAGGATCGGGGCCACGTCCAAAAGTGGCAAGAACATCTTTCGGTGTTATTGATGTGGATCCACGAGGGAGTCTTCTACGTCCTCGTAGATTGGAAAGTCGCAGTTATGGGAAAGCTGCTCGTGTGCCCAAGAGACCGTCGAACTTGCAGGGCTTACTAAGTTCAGAGTAGAAGTTTCGACATCGGTAACGGGGCACAGTGTCGGTGGATATGCAGCAGGCGCAGTCGCCTTTTCCGAAGAAGCGGGCCAGGAACAGCTGCGTGATGGACCAACACTACCTAGAAAACAAAGCTTGCGCCACCTCCCCCCCCCCTTCCCAACCCCCTCTTCCCTAACTTGTGTCAGTGTCGCCGCCAAAGCGTATCGCAGGGTCTTAAGCGAGCGCGAAGCAAGTGCACGCGGCGACGCCAAGACGGAAGCGTCTGTCACTTTGCAGCGTCTCTCTTAGAGCTTCAGCGTGTTAGCCGCTTGGGGCGGATCGCGGACCCACTGACAATTACATTATTCGCATGCCTCGTCATCTATAGGTAGTGAATGGATGACTCGCCGTACCTTTTGCCCATCGGTGGAAACAACAGGGACATGATCGAGCCGCTGGCTGCATTCGACGACAGAGTGCAAGGCTTGGCGTGCGCTGTGTGTCTGAGCTATATAGCTTCCATCTAATTCGGGGTCGGGGGTTCCAACTTCGTCTGAGTTTCAACCGTCGGCTTTCCTTGGTCGCTGCAACCTGCCGAAAAACCAAACTGTTGGGAGTCTAGGACGGAAATAACCATTGAAAAGGTGGTAACTGTACTAGGCCAATGGTGTAAGCCGGGGAAGGAAGACGAGAGCGACGTCCCAGCTACATTATAGGCCGTTGCCAACTGTCCCGGCGAATCAGAGAGCCATTGAATGGAAGGAGTGCAGCAAGTTCAGAAACGTGTCTGAGCAAAGGTAGGAATCTCACATACCTTTTTTAATTTATGAGTTTTGGTTTCTTTTGTGTCCGTGGAGGGAGTGGTGCGAAGTGAAGTATCCATAAAGTTGAAGCCCTGGGCCTCTTCTCTGGCGACGAGTAGGTAAAAACTCTTGTCAACCTCGTCAGCGCCCCCCCCCTCCCCCCGAAACAATATCATGGCTACGTGCCTGCCAGTCACAGTGTGGACGCCGCCGCCACATTTAGCACTCCTATTCTAGCAAAACAAAAAAAAAACACAAAAAGCATGGTTAGTTTCACAAATTTGACTTCAGGCTATTTTTGAAAATAGAAATGTTTATCCTTTAGTTTTGTGAAATTACCAAACAGTTCTTCCCCAAAAGGCATGCACCCTCTTTTGCCCATTCTACGAAGCCATGGCGCATTTCCTGTTGCCAGGGGCGCGACCTGCATCGATCGTTTGCAAATGCGGTTTTCGAAAAGCCATTTCATGAAAGACGATCGGTCCAAGCTCCCGATCCGGGGTGCCGATCGTTTGGACTCTCGACCGAGTTTCATTCCGGTTCCCTAAAACTCTCTAATGACTAAGCTCAGAATATGATTATAACCAAACATTCGTTGTGCGAAACAACAAATAACGCAAAGTTTAATTTGCTTCAGCTGGAGCTTTGAGTGCGAAAAAAAATCTATGAGTTAGTTAAATGGTTTTCACTAATATTGTGTCTGAGCATTTCAGTTTTAAAAGTCAGGAAGTATTGAAAAATGAATATATATGAACTGCGAATCTGGCTGGTCTCGTTCAAAGCCCACGGTTGTTTCAACATGCTAGAGTGACGATCGCACAACCCGGCCATTTTTCTTAGTTGTGCCAATAGCTTCTCTCTATCCTACAACAAAATTCTGCCCCTTACCTTTCTGCTCTGTATCCGATGGAAGCAAAAACCAGGTTTTCGTAATATAGGCAAAGGTAAGCAGTTGCGGCCGCCACGGCGCGTCCTCTATTATTAACAAAACAGGCTCGGCGATGTTCCAAACGAACACGACAGACGTCGCCACAATACATTATGCATCGAGTGTTTCGTTTGATAGCTCCCACTACGAAGCAACCTACGTATCAGCGTGTGCCCGCATGGTGGTATTTGGGACGTTTCTGCATTTAGCATGAACTCCTGCGTGGGAGTGACGGGAGCATATGCCTTTCTGAAGCCTTCAAGGTAAGCGAAGATAACTTTCGCTGACCAGTACATTCCCGTAACGGTATGTGCTCATCTCTTCCTGCGACAAGATGGGCTTATGAAAAAAAGATCTCTGAACGTAGTGGGAAGTGAATTTACACAAAATAGCGAGATCACGATGTAACCGTGGCATTTCAGCGACTATAGCATGATCAGAAGATCCGTCAGTGTGCGGTGCTTTCAAAAAGCGAGTTCATCCGATCGCCCCACGAGTGGGCGACAACGAGGCTTGAAGTATGTTCAACTCTTTCGTTAAGTGCAGTTTCAATTTTACGTCGGTAGCGTTTATTGTCAAGGCTTTTGCAGCGAAACCCATGTCTGTTCCGCTTACGCACATCGTGACCCGCTAAATTTAGCGATTATGTTTCTCTGTCAAATTTAGCCGGAAATCAAAGCGTCGTAACATTGTGACGCCACAGTCACGTGTCGTCACCCTTTTTTAATAAATTTAATGGAGAAATCTATTAGCACAATTTAGCGGCGATATAGTGGTACGGGACATCATGATGCCACGTGACGTGACAGAGTCACATGAACACCGGCCGCTAAATTTTGCGGATTGCGTCTCGCTCAGTTTAAACATGGCAGTGTAAGTATACAGCAGTGTGCAGCTTCTCGGCTGTCGGCACAGTCGTTTTCAGACAAGGCAAAAAAAAAACGGGAACGTTTTGTTTATCGTTTAATTGAACCTTTACAGAAGTGCGCGCCATCTAGCAGCTGCTGTGTCAATTATTCGAGCGCCATTGTTTGGGCACGTCCTCCTAGCATGCATTGGACACGAGGGAGGCGTTATCATTCGGCGAGGAGTCATGTCAAATCACATGCTTCGTGCCCGAGAAATGGCGGGCGCCAATGTTGTCAGATGGAGTTTTGAAAAAAAGGTCTATTGACTAACATCCGTCTCTGAGTCACAAGATTACTTCGCTTCGAGTCTAATTTCCTGTATTACGATCCAGTAGGGGGTTGACTGTCCTTTGACGACTGAATTATTTGTGTAAGTATCGAATCAGGAGCCCGAGACACGTTTGCTCAGAAATAACTAAAACAGTCTATAATGGCAGAGCTTTGACGAAACTTCCCGTTCTCAGACTTACACGGCATTCTGAACCGTTCTGTATCGTTTATTTTATTACGGATGCGATCACACTAAAATGATAAGAACTCTGTCTTCGCGTTCAGCTTAGACAAATTTCGGTCGTACACACTCGTACAAAAACACCAAAAGCAAAATTTAATGCGATTTTTTTCTTCGGTTAGTTGTGAAAGCGGAAACTATGTCTGACGGTGAAATGTCTTCTTTGCTGTATATCTCGAAGCACTCAGTGAGCAGTTTTTGTTTTTGTTTTTTGGAAATCTATCACCTTCCTCTGAAAGGGCAGTGTTCAGGAAATGTCATTGGGACTTGTGCAAACGCTGAAATCTAAAACCATACAATTAGATAATACGCTTTCTATGCCCATCTTTATACAATCTAGCGCGCAACAAATGATTCATCGAAGTATTCATATCCGGGACTCTAAAAAACACCGTTGCTTAAAATACGTTCAATATTGACAACAAAATTTTTTTAAATATATCTTTAATAGATTTCGCTTCTGGCCGGACCTGAGGTACCCGAGAGCTGAAATTATAAAGGAGTAATAAGATTGGAGTAAAAGGTCGAAGCATTCAACTATAGGGAGTCGCGCTTTTGAGCGTGCCTTCCGGCGCTAAACCATTTTGAGTTCGATTCGATGATTTGCTCCTTCATCTTCATCTTAATCTTGACCTTAACCTTAATCTTTATTTTTACAAAAACAGCAAACTACAGGAGGCGTGAGCGGCTGGCAGAAAGGTCACGAAACCTTAAGCTGGAGAGCCTGCGAGCTGCTGCCGCGAACAACAACAACAACCGAGCATGGTACCAAAAGCCTGATAGCTTCTTCAAAATATTTGGAACTTCCGCCTTTATAGAACTTCTTGTAAGAGCTCGGACAATGCGTGTATTTTGACTTGAAACTTTGAAGTTTTAATCATCAGCTAGGAATGGCAGAGACGCCACCTCGTAGGACGACGAAAGTCGTTTTGCTGCACCATATGTCATGATTTAAGACAACGCTGAGACTAGGGAAAACAAGAAGGACAAACACGATGAAATCTCAAAACATAGCTGCCTGACGATGGAGGGAGTTCCGACAAAAAGGACAAGGGACACACATCGAAACCTGCATTCGGTAGAATTACTGAAATGAGTGAGAGGGCGCAGGCGAGCTGGTTTACGTTCATGATTTAAGACAACCCTGAGACTGGTGAAAACAAGAAGGACAAACACGACAAAATCTCAAAACACAGCTGCCTGTTGGCAGCTGTGTCTCGAGATTTTGTCGTGTTTGTCCTTCTCCTTTCCCCAGTCTCGAGGGTTGTCTTAAATCATGAACGTAAACCAGCTCGCCTGCGCCCTATCACAGTAACCATAGGTCATAGCTGGCTTGGCTCGGAATTTTAAGGTGCTATACAAACTACAGCTATCGTGTCACCAAGGCTGTGTTCCAAATCTTACTTGAATGGGTCCGAGTTACTACGTTGGATCATGTCACGTGACAAGACAGATAGAGCAACGCTGTCCACGGGTAGGTCTTTCGAACGCGAACGTGCGGGACCCTTAGCCTAAAGTGAGATCGAGTAAATTTTGGAACACGGCCTGAGAGTTACACCTTCCAACCCCAGTGACACGCTGAAACAGATTTTCTTTTTATATAGTTTAACTAATACCACTTATAGTCACTCACAGAGTTAGAACGGCAGGGAGGTCCTTCAGTTTCGCGCCTCCAGTGTGAGCTTTCTACCTTCGATGACGCTTGGGAGTCTCGTTAGCCTAAAGCGTGCGCGCGCAGCTAAAGTACAACGGAAGACAAAGAGCGCGTGCCGGAGGGGAGGCATCGGAAAGAGAGGCCCTGCCGTTTTTATCCTGTCAGTTACTATAGAACAGAAATTCTGAGTCCCTCTTAGTCTAAGAGCCATTCCAAGTGAATCCAAGCAGGTGGCCTAGATGGCGTCCGCATTGCTGCGAGCGCGTCCCCAAACGGATTTGCATTATCTCACACTATATGCGTAATGCCGACGTGCGGTCGGACACTAAGATACTTTTTCGCGTACTTTGTCGCGTCATGTAACGACGTGTTTGCAACTTGGGACGGGACGGTACTCCACTGACAATGACGTAATACGGAAGCCTTGTCTTCATGGGGGTATTATAGCTTAGCTTGAATCCACCCGGTCCGACCGAGGAAATGAATCCCGACATACCGGACCGCATAAAGAAACTGCGCATCGCAGGAAGCTGAATTTCGCTGTGATTGTGAGGCTATAGCGGTGGTGATGGAATGCGAACGTTTGGGAGAATGGCGTTATCAATAACTAGATATACAACAGGGGAAAAAATTTCTCCATGAACCGATATTTATCTAAGCCTAATCAAACAAAAGAAAAATGATTGTAAGCAGCTGTTACATTTATTTAAAAAAAATCTTGTCAGCAAGAAAGACGGTATTGTTTTATTTTGCTGGCAAGTTTTTCTGCTTGTCTTTTTAGGAAATTAGCAACCCTAAATTCGCATGAACATTCATCATGCCATACTTCGAAGCACACATTTTAAATAAACCTTCCAAAAAAAAATAGAAAAAGAAGTTGGGTGAAAGTCATGCGTAAAAAACGCAGCGGCGTCTTTTACTTAATTCTCTTTCGACAGCCAAGAAACACCGGTCTAGGCTAGTGTTTCTGAGCTGGCGGCACAACGTTGACCGCATCTGAACAAGGAAATAAGTGCAAACATTTTGTTTCCGGGCCCTTTTGAGGGCGAACGGAGTGCAACGCTCGCCCTTTCACGAAATGGCGAGCGTTGCACTCCGTTCGCCCTTAGAAGGGCGCGGAAACAAAATGTTTGCACTTATTTCCTTGTTCAGATGCTGTCAACGTTGTGCCGCCAGCTCAGAAACACTAGCCTAGACCGGTGTTTCTTGGCTGTCGAAAGAGAATTCAAGAAAACTAATTTTAAAACGAACTAACAGATTTCCGTATTGCGTCTAGTGGCGGTCTGTGAAGCTCCTTTGGAATGCCGCCGCGTCATGAGTTCCTAAGAAGCGGCGCCTGCTGGCGGCAGTATGCATGGCTCGCTCGTGGAGTTACATAGTCCTGAATGTAACTCGGCGGAGAACGCTAACGAGTTTACTACTTTGTATATGTTAAAGCTTGCTACAGTGTTTCCGCAACGTGCATTCCACACCATCAAGAACGCCGTTCTTTGCAGACGTAGGTGTACAGAGCTTGATCTCAGGATGCGGGGATATCTGTCAAATTGCCATCGTTCGTCCCCAAAGACCCAATAGCGCACTCTATTCAGAAGTGGTAACTGGAGCAATTCGTGTTTGGACATTTCGTTGCTCCCACTGGAGTTGCTCCCTTAATGAATACTTGAGTCCCCTCATCAACTATGGCTGCCCCGCAAGCGCTTGGATGAAGTGGATGAAGCATCACTCGAGTAGCTATTTTCGAAAGAAGCCTTGGCAAAACAATTAATTCTGGTCCCGGGATTTACAAATTGTGACTGCCCGCGCATATTGAGTGAATGTCTCCATCCGCAAAAAACGTGAAAACAGATTCCGACGACGCGGAGGCGCCAGTAACGAGGCTATACTCTCCAACGACCGCTTCCGCGCCTCCAAAGCAGTGATGTTCCATGCAGGGAAATTTCCCTTTTTCAGAGAATTTCCAGTCTCAATTTTGGTGAAAAGGGAATTGAAATTTTAACTCGTTCACAGGGAATTTTTAAGAATTAACGAGAGAATTCGGGAAAAGCTTTAGAGGGAACTAAACACAACAAAGTCAAGTGGTCCAAAAGTTTTAAGAAGAGAAAGAAAGTTGTGGTGCAGGAGAAAGGTGTCTGAACGACTCTTTTCTAGCAGGTTTACAAAATGCGTGCTTAAAGTACATTTTCCTAGTAAAGGTATAATTTCCGACTTCAAAATAATATTCTCCGAATTTGAAAAAAAAAAGAAATGTGTATTGTTACGTAAAAACACGCTATCGTTTTCCAAGATGTCATTTGGCAATTTCTTTGGGTGATGTAATGGTGGTTAATCCAACATTCGCCGCCATTTTGGAAAATAACTGATTCACCTTCAATTACCCCCATGAAAGATTGTTAAAAAGTACTTGTACGTATGGGAGTATGTGATATTTATAGTACTTTACCTCAAGTAAATTGCACCCAATGTACTTACTACCTTACTTGAAGTACATAATGCACCACCGACTAGCCCACCTCCAAACATTACATAACCTCTCATTTGCTTTGTACTTTATACCAAGTACTTTATAGATGTACTTTACCAAACACTGCTAAAGGTTATATTATTTTGTTAATAAAAATATAAACTGACCACCCTACCAAAAAAACAGTATATTTTTTACTCATGAACCTGGAAATCTAACTGGAATTGTTTCTGGAAACCTGATAATCCCAGTTCCGTGATCCACATAGCGAAAAGTTAAACTGGGTTTTTCGGTAGTGCAGTAACACGCAACTTTTTGTGGTAAAACGCGCTCATAGTGGCCTGCATGACCACAGAAATCAGCTGATGCAAAAATAAAGCTGACAAAATGCAGGGAAATTTGCGGCGATATTTCAAATTTTCGCAAGGAAAAAGTACCTCAAATAGGGATTTTCTGTACCCACGAAAGGGAATCCTTAGACATGGTATGGAACATCACTGACATCCACTGCAGATTGGAGCTGTGGCGGTGCCGTGGAAGGCCTCGTCGAAGATGCAGTCAGGAGTGGCGACCGACTGAACGGTGAGTTTTGATTGCTTTGGCTACTTGTAGAGCAGCAGGAACTGTTATGAGGCCTTTCAGAAGGTGCTTCATAAAGCCGCAGGGTTGCCCTGTACGATAGGCGCTCGCTGTCCTACGCGGTCGGGCGCGTACTCGCCCGTGTTAGCCTGTTAGCATGCAAACGAGGCCTAGCACTTCGAAACTATGCCCGGTGGCAATCAGTTCATCAAACAAACGATGTTACACCGGCAGATCGTTTCGTCGACGCAGCGACGTTTTAATGCGAGTTAGTTTTATCGAAAAGTTCCCGTGTTCGTTTCATCGACCAACCTTGCGTACGCTTCATCGAAAGCGTCTTTCCGCGCAAATCGCCTCGGTCGTTGGCGTGAAGGTGCCGGCGACCGAGGCGGTACGAGTATGCGGAAACCGTGCCGGTTCATATGAGGCCTGGTGCGAGTTCGCGCCTGGAGATTAAAGTTTCGCCCTGACGCTCCTCGGCGAAAGGTATGGTCGTATCCGGTATGCGTAAATAAACGTGTTCTCAATCAATATTAAAAGTTTCCCCGAGCGGAGCGAGGGCTTTCAGCGTGTAGTGCGGACTCTTTGAAAGCGGCACTAGCGAATTCATTTGTGGCCTATCAGAGCCGCCTGGGCAAGTCCGCTTTAGTTCAGGCAGGCTTGCAGCGAACGAAATGAAAACAAAATTGCAAATCGCTTAATAAAAATATAAATAAATAAAGTTGACGAAACGTTGCAGGAGCACGTGTCCACGAAAGTTAGCGGTGCTGCGAAGTCGCGCTCGCGCGCGTTTAATTAACCATAACTTTATGCTTTTACTTTCTTCGCGGGTTTCCGAGTGTCTTTCGGCCGATGCTGGTCGGCTGCGCGGCACGGTTCATAGTTTCGACCATGGTCGGGAGTCACTAAATTGGAACTTGAACGCTGTAACGATACACTTGTGTATTGTAGAGCCCCGCGTGGAGGTGTTTTGTCTTGTAATACTTTTGCTTTCGATATCTTCACTTCGGAGTTTGGTTTCGCCCTATGTATAACTTCTCTTGTGCTCGTGGCTTCAAAATGTGTTTTGTATTGTTCAAAACTGCTCTTGTGAACTTCGTTTAATTTTTTTCCTTTTGTATGCTGTTCTTTATTAGATGAGTGTGTTTGCTTTGGGCTCTGAGCATGTTAATTCATTAGTGCGAAAGTTTTATTCCCGCTAAGATGTTTGAAGTTTGTGGTCCTTTTACCTTTTGAAATCCGACATGTCTGTTCGTTAAATTTCAACCAGTGTTCTTTTCTGCATAAATAAAAAGGTTCTAATTTTTTTAATAGTAAAGCCGCCTAACTAATATTTTCAATCCAGGGTGGGACATCAAGTTTTGTGTTGCTCAGTATAACGTGACTGTACTGTCTTGCTTTTTCGACCTCATTATTCAAGATATGAAAAGCCATAAGACATAAATCTAAGAGGTGCGTTGGCCACCCTCACTGTTTATTGTGTAGTGGATGGGAAGGTTTTCCCTTGGCTCACGTTTTTTGTCATTTTCTCAACTGCACAGTTCACTCTCAGTGCAGTTATTCTTAGACCTCAAAATATTTCGAGATGCATTGTATGAATATTATCTCATTAGGCATAATGATACCAAATAATTCCTGGCTCATTAATATCGGCGGTCACTACTACAAATATGGTCAATATGAATCATATTTCGTAATGCAATAGGAAAGAACTGTGTGGCATATAATATGTATTTTTCTCAATGCAGAATGCACACTCCAATTTGATGTTTGGTCAAGGTAGTCTGCAAAACTTTCCCCGTCAGGTAGCACATAAATGGCATAGTTTCCTTCAACTTTTCTGTAATCGTTTTCCAGTTATGAATATATTAATTGAATTAATGTGCCGTACAGCCGCAAACAATAATTTTTTGTTTATGAGTGGGTAGGATAAGAGAGATTGTCTTGAAGCGCTGAGGATTTTAATGTCCACTAATAAACTAGTTAGTCCTCAGGTTTTTTTTCTCATGTGGGCTTTTCATATGGTAAAATTGAATCGCGGGTAGTGTAGGCGCATATCAATAAACAACTAACAAGTATTGAACTGTTCAAAAATATTTAGTACCCATGAGACATTTGTATTTTTATTTCAATAGGTGTGAATAATGTACCTTTGAGCAAGTCGCACAAACTCTTTACCAAACTTTACGCAAGTGAGGCGAAACCTCTATATTTTTTTTGCTCATATGGCTATTCTTTATAAAACAAAATTTAAAAATCTTGGGTATATAGCATAGCTAGTTAAAGCTGAAATATAAGTTATTTTTTCGTTGTTTCTAGGACTGACCCTTGTTAATATTCAGTGTTGAACAAGATTGACATATTTTGTTGATTTTGCTTTTGGCAGTCATGAGCATCGGCACCTGCTCTCGAAGACAATCACGGCCCACATAGACAACGTGAAAAAAATTGCTCCTGACGTAAAGGAGGTTGACGCAAGCCAAGTTTTTCGTGTACAAAGGGATTTGCCTGCAAAATCCCTTCGCCAAATGGATATTTTGTAAGTGTATCAAACTTTTGGGTCTAAAAATCAAGTAATGTGTTTCTCCTAAACACAATAGCCACATGTAACGTCCAGTGGTGTCACCAGGGGAGAGGGTTACGGAGCTTCACCCTCTCCCCCTAAAAAAAAGAATAAAATGCAGCCGACTTTATATGTACACGTACATTTTGACCCCCTTCTCCCCCTCTACACCCCAAGTCATGGACATCCCAGCCACCTCAGCCCCTCCTAAGAAAAATTTCGCTCGAGGGGGACTGGGGCGTCAGTTGAAGTTCCTACCATTCAAAGGAAAGATCAGCACGTTAGGGAGAGAAACAC
The DNA here is from genome assembly GCA_037355805.1 of Ixodes ricinus. Classification (NCBI taxonomy): domain Eukaryota; kingdom Metazoa; phylum Arthropoda; class Arachnida; order Ixodida; family Ixodidae; genus Ixodes; species Ixodes ricinus. The sequence goes on from JAZHYW010065873.1 coordinate 21,015, forward strand.
TGAGCGAAGGTTGCAGCAGTGTGTATGTATGCTTCGTCTCTCTGTGTTTTTGTCCCTAACGTTCTAGCTGACCTTTCATTTGCATCACTGTACCATCTAGCTCATCTTCAGCCCGTTGCTGTACCCCTCGCTATTGTAACAGGGAGCCAGCAGTATGAGCAAGTACATTTACTAGTGTTGTCCAATAGTAGGCGTTAAGTTCAAAACGAATAGTGATTTTGGCCTAATATTTTCATTCATTCATTCTTTATTTGGATTTTCACCGGCAGTGCCGGTAGGGAGGCAGGGGCAAAGGGCATTTCTGCCTGACGGGGCCCCCACCCCCTGTACAGTTCAGAGCAGCACGCAGAGTGCATTTGCCACGCTAAGAAATACGCCAGCAACACATTACATGACTAAAACGCCGAGCAACATAAAAAATAGCAATACAGTTAAAATAAAATTGTGATAAAATTGGAAGCAGAAACAACAGGAGCACTCGTCAGCCCTTAGTGGCTTCTAAAAAGTTACAGTTTAAACAGCAAGAAGAGGCATAAAGATATGGACAGTGAAGGGTGAATATATTTCACGCAAATCAAAAAGTCGAATATCGAATAGTTGTGCCGCAAAAAATCTGGCCAAAAAGTTGTGTAATAAAAGCTATTCCATTCTTGAAATAATTAAACATTAAGTTTTGTGAATGAATGATAGCAAGATTCACTTGAGTAAACGTTTTAGACTATACAAGTGAGGTACCCATGTTAACAACTTATGTTGACAGATGATAGAAAAAGAAACAGCCCGAATGACGAACGCACCTTGTCAGGACACCGCTGCCTAACATATATTTTTCCATAATAAGCGAAGCTGAACTTCAAAAATTTACTGCGATGTAGATATCTTGTTCAAGTACCAATATTTGTGTGTAGAAAGTGGTACCACCATTTTGGCACCACTTTCTGCGTTTCTGGTTGCCGTTTTTAACGTAATTTCAGGTAGCAAGAACTGGTCATTTTTATCTTAAAGAAACCCTGAAGAGAAAAAATGTTTTTTTAAACAGTTTGGTTGGGACATGCCTGTCAAAAACTAAATTTTACGTAAAAAAAATTAGAGCAATATTGACGGCGCGAGACGCGATTAAGTGGGTACTCAACTCCTTTCCACTTGTTTTCTCTCGGCATTTCGGGCGCGGGGAAGAGAGGTGGTCCGGCTTGGGCATCGCGTTAAGGTTGAGAAAGGGTATGACCATCTCGTTGAGGTGGAAAGTACGTGTGACCACTCCGTGACGTCATGGACTTTGCGCGCAGAATTTGAAATAAATCTCGCGCCGTCAATATTGCTCAATTATTTTTTTTGCGTAAACTTTATTTTTTGTTAATCGTGTACCAACCAGACTGTTTAAGAAAACTTTATTTTTTATTTTCAGGGGCCCTTCAAGGTACAATTTTCTCGTCTTGACTGTCATTCAATTTTGCATTATTAAATTCTGGTTATGACAGACACTATGCTTTATGCCAGTATCTTACTCAAAGCATAAGGTTAAACCACATAACATCGTCATTTTGGAACGGAAGAAGCCACAAACAAAAATAAGAAGTCACGCAAAAAATAAATTTGCACATGCCATGGACAGTTGTCATCACGACACACAATGTTTCTATAACTTCATTTAAAGGAAACTTTCAGTTTGAGTTGGCCTAACACCTCCTAAATACTAATACCTTATCACTGGAGTTTTTGTGTCAATTATCATATTTCAGTGCAGGGTACAAAGTGGACAGTGCTATGTTAGCACTTACCTAGAACTCCTGTTCAATTGGTGAGAACACGTGTTCCAGCTGAATGCTAATGCAGCACTTTTTCCAGTCTGCCTTGCGGTGACCTATGAGAGATGGTAGTATCCAGCAACACTAAGGCCTTGCGACCTAGGAGGTGTTGAACTAACAGTGAGTAGTACCGGACTATTGATTTCGGGTTTTTAGGCTCCTTTGCTTCTTGAATGTTATCAGAGATATGCTTGTGATGTAGAAAAAATATTCGACGACAGGTCAAGGCCAGACATATCGAAGAGAGTTGGTTTATATTTTTTTTATTTATTTATTTGGTGATACTGCCAGCATTTTGTAGAACGCCCAGGCAGGAGGTGTACACGAACAATATTCAAAAACAAGCGGAAGCAGTGCAAACAAACAGACAGAGCCACTACTCAACAAAGTGCGAGAGTAGTGCTTCACTAGAAGTATCTAATAATCTCAAATTTACAACACTTTCAGGAAGCTTATTCTACTTACAGGTGGTTCTAGGAAAAAAGGATGCTTTAAACAAAGTGGTTCGACACAATGGTTCGACAAGTGTTAATTAGTGTTTGCCTCTCGTGGGCCTTGTTTCGTTAAATGAAGTGTAATCACAGAGACGCAGTCGCAAATTACATTGCATCATATTATAAAGAAACTTCCGCCGTTCTGTTTTTCTCCGGGTTGCTAAATCACTCAATCCCGATCTTGGATACAAATCTGAAACGGATGACATAAAACCATAACGGTTGTACACAAAACCGCAATGCTTTTTGTTTTTTTGCACAGTCTCTGAACAGAAGGGTAGGGCGAAAACAAGCTGGTGGTAGTTAAGACTGTGTCTTTCCGTCCTTTCTTTTTCGCAATCTCGGATTGTTTTTACTACGTTCAAGGTTAGCTATAGTTTGTTCCTTTTAATTTTCGGAAGTTTCAAGCATCCTCGCCCACGACTGAAGATTGACATTTCAAAGCCGGCCACATGGACGCAATGAGAAGAGAAATAAAAGAAACGGCTATGGATAGGGAGATGGTGAAAGATGCCGTAGAGACCACTTTTCGGCCAAGAGAGTACATCTGCACGCGCCCCACAATCTCCAATATCGTGGACGACTATCCAGACCTAAAGCTCGCAAACCAGGTAATATTTTGATGACTGCCCTTTAAACTCCACGTCCTTGTAATGATGTTGCTCATGCTTTTAGGAGCAGTAGGTATCCTGATAAGACCACTGCCACCCCATTATGGCGCATTCACACTGCTAGCGAATGGTAGCTCCCGCAATGAGATACCATTGGCTAACGACGACGCGGTTGGGAAAAATGTTCGATAACACGCAGATCTGCTTTGCGGTTGCGGCTGCACTCTGACCTAAACGCACCGTTAGTCCTGTCATGGTGGAGCCTCCAAACGTCCATGAGAAGGAGTTCTCATGGACGGAAATAAGAGGAACGTGAGGAATTCAATTTTGACGGTGTTAACAGCGTTGGTTCGAGAACACTATGATTTCCAGCTTCCGCCATGCTAATTCCAAACACCATCGAACTTGTTGTTCACAGGGTAATGACGTCACGAAAGATAATAGGAGGTGGCACCGCGAAAGTAATGGATTTCTAATGAAACGGTATTAGCGCCGAGATGTTTCAGTGGCGCCCTCTTATGGTTTCCACCCGTGACGTCACGACTGGGATTTGCCTCGTCGTGACGTCACCAGTTGATATCCTGGCTACTGACCATCAGGTGCGACGACGAGTTCCATGGTGTGTTTAAAAAGCACAGTGGAAACTAGGAGCCATCGCAATCCGAAACTAACACCGTCAAAGTTGACAATCTGACATATGCTCAAATGCCCATGATTTGGCCAATCGTGGAAAGCTGACCACAGCGACGCTTTTGGCCGTGCACATCGCTAATAGCCAAAAAAGGCTATGGAAACATGGAGGTGAAAGATAACATAGGTGAAGAATGGAAGAGATATCAAAGCGAAAAAGGTATGCGCCCTTTTTCATTTTGATTGCTACTTGAACTTTGAAAGAACATTTATTTTTTACACTCGCCAGCAAAAGCACGTACCGTAAAATTACGCTTATAATATAAAAATGCTGAAGGTGAATAGCAACCATTGCATTCCTTAAATGGCAATGGTTGTGTGCTTATCGTTTACACAGCCCCTGTTAGCATTAAAAAAAGGGGTGAACATAAAGAGCCTTTATTCCGACAATGATTGAAGAAACCGTAATTTTTGTGTCCTATCGTACGCTCCGTTCTCGTAGAACCGTTTTATATGGTATGCCTGCTTGAAACTAGAGTGATTACGAAAGCCCGTTGTAGGCGATATGAAGTTTTATATTTCACCAATTAAAAAAAGACATCGTTTAAAAAATAACAAGATCCTAAAAAATGGCTGTTCAAAATTTTCCTTTCTAATTTAGATTTTTAAAAAAATATTCTGCAAGGTCAGAGGTTCAAGAAACTAAGATTGAGCAACAACGAGGCGATGAAAAAATAATAGAAAGAGCAAAAGCTGCGAATGCCAGGAATCGTTAACGAGACAAATTGCATAGCAGCAGATTTTCGGTTCATGGTAATTACGAGGTAATGAGCCGCGAAAAAAAATATTAAAGAACAATCTGTCCCGCAGAAACTAAGCACCGGAGACGGTTAGAGAAAAAAAAAATCAGATTTTACATCAGGAGCTTAAAGCGAAAATGGCATTTAGTAAGAACTAAATATTGAAAAACCATGTCGCCTATCCCTATCCTAATTAAACATTATTTGACATGCCTGATATTTGATTGAGAAGGAACTCGGAGCGTAGAGTCTCCTGCAGTCGGACTTCAAAGGAAAGGGGCGTAAACAGAAATCGACGATATCTTTACCGGCGGCGTCAGGTTCATCTTTATTAGTATTACACACGTTTAGGGGATGCACATTTTTGTTTCCGCAGTGGTTTCTTTTGTTTGGTGTTAGTTCCCGGGCACCAAAGTTTACGGCTGGCGCGAGTGCTCAGCTGAATAGCGATCAAAGACGGGACTTGTTCGCATAAGGCTTTTTAGGACAGACCCGCATCCACATATATTGGTTTCTTCTCTTCAATCCTGAGACGTGAAGAATACGTGTCGCGACACGCTTTTATTACAAAGAAAAAGCAAAGGAAGTTAAGGAAGGGTGGACGAT
>JAZHYW010065875.1:0-10290 GCA_037355805.1 Ixodes ricinus
GAAAAAAAAACCAAAAAAAAAAAAACTACCACGTCCAAAAGAGCGCGAAGGTTAAAAAAAGGAGGAATAAACACCTCGGGGTGCGAATATTTTTCGGAGGAACGCGTCTACATGTTTACACTGTAGACCACAGCGAAAAGTGCACGTCATGGGACTTGTACTTTGTGGTGGAAGTATAGTAGAGTGTCACAAAAAAGATTTACACACATATATATATATTTTTTTTGTGATCTTTTGAAAATTTTTATGGGAAAATGGAACCCATTTTCGCCCGTTTTCGGTTTCTGGTGCCATAGAGCCCCATGTATTCGAAAACTACGTCGGCCGCCATTTTCCCATTGAAAGTTTCAGAAAATCACTTATAAATTTTGAATAAGGTATCGGATCGGGCTGAAACTTTCGCATCTGGTTGTGACCTCTAGCGCTACCTTTGGGTGGAGAATGAGCGCTCGGCGGTGCCTTGTTTATTTTTGCGGTAAAAAGAATGTTTAAATTTTTTTTGTGACACCCTGTACATGACCGCTCGAGTGCGAGTAAAATGAAAACATTAAAACTGGAATTACATTTTTAAATATGATATCTTGAAAGTTGTTACCCACATTACAAGTATCAAAAGAGCTCCCAACAGGTATCAGCACAGTGCAGCCAAGAGCATTACATCACAGTAGCAGCGTAAAAATGGACCCCTCACTTGTGTCTAGCACCATAGAAGAGCGTTTTGTCACTTGTTTTTAGGCATCGAAGGTTGAAAACCATTATAACTCAACGTCGAGTGAACTTACATTAATGCGGAGTTGAAAGAATTGTAATAAAACAATCGCCCCGCGAAGGTAAATTCAGTTTTCACATTTGTCAAAGCCAGTCACGGTTCTCATCCCTAGTGAGTGTCACATTTTGTGCAGCTCAGGACGGCAATGGGGCGAAAGCATTTCCGATCGAATGAATCATTTCAACACGCGGTGCATGAGTGGACTCTCATGTGACCAGTTTTTAACAAGAATTTAGGCACTTAATAAAGGCACACTAACTGAGTACTAATGCATTCCGTAATTTATTTTTGAGCATGAACTATGAGAGACCAAAAAGCCAGAACACAATTTGCGGATCCAAATTTCTACTGTTTGGCCCGAAAACCGCGGGTCGACAATTTGCCGGTTTCAGGTGTTCTCACTACCTTTCCCATGGTCACGTGGAGTTCAAACCGATGCGTATCAAATACATTCAAGCTCGTGAGTCATATAGGCACACATTCAGTATTAAAAGCTAAAAAAAAAGAATATGTCCCCCATGTTTTGTCGCTTCCATGAAGCTACAAATTCGTTGATTGAAAAAAAAAAATGGTTGCACTGAACACAGGCAAAACATGTACATGTACTTCCCAATAGGGAGGCGTACTGAGGGCTGGACGGCGCGATGGACGCGCACGATGGACTAACGTTGTGACGGACGTCGGGCCGCTGCTTTGGAACACTGGTTCGTAATAAGGGCCAATAGATCTTCAAGCGCGCAACAGCGAGGGAAAGAAATAGAAGTGCGAATAAATCGCACGACAGACGGTTCAGGCAACGTCCTCGTCGTCGTCGTCTGCATCACACTCCCGAGAAGCGGAGGAACGGAATAAAAGTGGCAAAGGGGCGATAGCCACGTGACTTATCGCTACTCTCTCCTCCGCACCTCCATGCACATGTCTCGGTTTCGGTTTAAAAAAAACTGTGTTTTGGCTTTATTGAAATGAATGCCTTACACTGTATCAAATTATTCAATGAGTAGTATCCTAATATCCTATTAAATCGCCTGGCAAATTATATAAAAAGCATTGGGGGGATGTCAGTGTCCAGTTAAAGCTGTATTGAGCAAATTTACGATTATATTAAAATTATATAGACGTGTGCCATTCCTGTGTCTTTCTCAATTCGAGAAAACAAAATAATTTGTTTTTATTTTGACCAACCGCGTAATTAGAGTCCGCCTCTTTCAAGGCGTGCGGTTAAAAAGGGAGGTTGCAAGCTAATTTATTCTTGGGAGATTCCACACTGGCCTAGATAATGGGGCTCTTATTTGAATGAACATATCCCTCGAAATGCAGAAGTATAGTTTTAAATTATATGTATGTAAGCAGTGAACATTAATTCGATGTTCAAAGCGAAACGAATACGTTATATTATGTTAACGCAATTGACGCTATGGTTCAGCAATCAAGAATATTGATATCTGTAATAATCATTGCAGAACCGGTACAAGGGGCACAAAGGACAGGCACACGTATCCTGGCACAGCTAGGTAGCTAGTGCGCGACTGAAAAACCCGCCTGGCCCTAGTATGGAACCAGGGACCTCTCCAGTTCCAGTGGAGCGCTCTACCAACTGAGCTAACAAGGAGTTTTTTTTCCAGTTCTTTGTTTTTTTGCATGCTAACTGAAAGTAAAACGTTAGAAAAGCAACTCGCTACGTAGTTGCTTTCAGATTAATCCTGATCTAATTCGGAAACATAATCACACAAAAAGACAGTGCCCTTTAGCGTTGCGTCAAAGATACGTATACTGTTGAATATTCATGGAATTTAATTTCCTAGAGATGAGGACTCGTACATAGTTAGTCTTTCGTCGGTATTAAAACAAAAACACTTCTTGTATAACCAAAGCGAATCTTCGCTCTACTTATGATCAATGAACCGAAATTCTCGGAATGCATGGACTCACGGTATACTTTACTATGTTATCGTAGAAACTGAGAGAACTTCAAGAAATCAACGGTGCTGGCAAGTATGATGAGCCAGGATACCTTATTCTTGGAATTGACCTCTATGCTCTAAGCACTGGCGCTGCTCACGACTACTTCAGAGAAATTCTCCGGTAAGTCCAAATTTTGCGGTCTATATAAAGGATTCCACCTGATTCTTGCCTAACAGGTCAAGAAAATTATGTATGACAATGTCCCATGAGCACTGGAATAGTAATGCATCTTCACGTGCATATGTCTCGGCTTTCTTTAGAAATTTCCCGTTGGTGCGTCTTACAAAATGGTGCAACTTATGTACTTTTATTTTCATAAGTATGAACTTTAGTTTCTCCAATTTGGCGCGGCGAGTAATATTTATCGCCCAGTTCGTTCCCGACAATAGTGAAACTGTGTCCTGCATGCGCAGATAAATAAACAAACTTTCAAATTTATGTAGTTTTGCCACGTCCTCCGCTCAAAGAAGTGCGACTTATGCAAAAGTACGACTTTTAAGCCACCTTGCTCGTGAAAGCGGTTCATCACAGGCGGGTTCAACCTGTACAATGGTGTGGCTTATAAGTCGAAAAATACGGTAATAACAATCTACAAACGGTTCAAGCGAGACGAGAAATAGTGATTATTGATGACCATAAGCGGTTGCGCTACGGCGTGGGTTGCAGGGAGGTCGATTAGTAAGTAGTATATGAGGGGCTACATCACCCAGAACCGTCGTTCAGAATCCCCAGCTGGCTTAGTCCAAGACAGGATGTCGTGTGGTTGGCCGTCGGGGTTCAGTCAATCGATGGCTTGGTTTTGAAGTTGTGAAGGCTGTTCGAATTCACCTAGGGTGACTGTGCATGGCTGGGATGGTGGCTCCAGTATGGACGCCGTGGTTTTTGCGGCCGATACATTGGGTCCTGTTTGCATTTGTGTTATCGCTCTTGCCGGATAGATGTAGCTTGGTTGCCCCGGATGTGCTGACGTATCAAATTTAGACTGTACGGTGTCGGCGAAATTCTCTCGGGATGCGGTCAGGTACCTGGGTAAGACAGGATATAGTTTATTGGATTATATTTTTCTTGGTGGCATATGGATAGAATTTGGAGTCGCATTGAGCCTCGCAACTTTTTGGAAGGGGTGTGTCGCTGTTGGTGAGTTTTGTTCTAGAGGTCTTGTTGCCGTTCACAAGAATAATTCCTCTGCCCTCTGCCGGGGGAGCGTGGTCGCCTGGAGGACGACGTCCTCTAGTCGTTATCCTCGACGTCGTCCTAGAAGTCGTCCTTGAGGTTGTTCTAGACGTCGTCCCTGAGGTCGTCCTTGCTGTCGTCCGTTAGATTGTCCTCGAGGTCGTCCTAGAAGTCATCATTCAGGTCCTCTTACACGTTGTCCTCGAGGTATTCCTAGAAGTGATCCTTGAGCTTGTCCTAGACGTTGTCCTCGAGGTCGTCCTAGAAGTCGCCGTCGAGGTCGTCCTAGACGTCGTCCCCAAAGTTGTCATCGAGGTCGTCCTAGAAGTTGTCCTTGAGGTCGTCCTAGACATTCCTAGACGTCGTCTTCTAGGCGTCATCCTTGAGGTCGTCAAAGAAGTCGTCCTTGGGGTCGCCCTAGACGTGCGTCCTCTTTGCATCGTCCTAGACGTAAAGATATGAGCTTCGCTGGTTTTCCATCTTCAACTGAAGTGGAAGGGATCTACTTTTTTTTTTATTCGAAACATTATTTTAAACGCGCTCTTAACTGCTACGTGAATGCTTTATTCACTTTATGTTTCTGGAGCTCGGCGTACCTTTGAGGGGCGAACAGCCGTCACAGTCTGGTATGTAATAATTAAAAAAATGTTAATTAACTTTTCAAAATTAATAAATAGACGTAAGGTTCCATCTTAAAACTTGCGAAGCGTAACTTGAAACAACTAAATTAGTATTTTCAGAAAGGCTTTGAGCACGTGTGAAGCGCAGCAGTGAGCTTAGTTACCAATCGTGCAGGAGGTAAAACACTACAGTTGCGATAAGGCGCCCGCGCGATTTTTCCGTCCCTTTTCATAGCCCCATCCTTGTACTTCCTGCATGAGTGGTAACTTCAGCTCACTAATGCGCTTCTCACGCGCTCGAAGTCCCTCTAAAAATTACTCACTTAGTAGTTTCAAATGACGCTCAACAAATTGAAAAGTTAATTAACCAGTATTAGTAAGTTCTTCACCCCTTGAATATCCGCCGAGCTCCGGAAACAAATAGTAAATGCGGCACTCACGTAGCAGTAAAAACGTTTTTTTTTTCAATCTGTTTCAAATAAAAAAAACACCCATTATAGACAATTCTAATGCTTTCGATTATGGGATGTTTACATGATGTAGGCCCGGCCCGGGCCCGGCCTGGGACAGGCCAAGGAAAATCCTCATCTTTAAATTTAAAGCTGGCCTGGCATGGTGGTAGTACAATTGATCCGGTTACTAATTTGCATAAAAGATCCGCTGTCATATCGCAGTACTGTGGTGAATAGTCGAAAGAAAACACAAATATAAAAAAGCATAGCTCATCTTCGGTAGCTGGCGTGTGTGTTTCTTTTTTCCGTCGAGAGTTTGAAAACGAAGAGAAATGGCAGTCGTGCTGTCCGCTTTGACAGGATTGCCCTCGTTTATTTGCCTGCTGGCATTTGTTCCCCTACGCTGATTGAATCCCCATGATGATTTCAATATTACCGTGCTCTTTCTTAGTCCAAGACACCTTTCTTCATCTCTAAGATTTTTTTGTGTGGCGTCGTAGAGTTGGCACTTTGGCTTTTTTGTTTCATTCAAATCTAAATGATCAATGTGTTACCATTTTCTTTTCAACGGTTTAGAAAGTGGGCTACAACATTGCCTGATCCCTACCAGGGCCTGGAAACATTTCGCGCTACCCGACCCGGACACTCTGTCCACCGGCTGTGCCGAGCTTGGTCTTTCCAGTTGGCCCCGCACCCTGCAGAGCTCTTTTCTTCATCCCTAAACGGAGACTCCACTCGCAGTTGCAGGAGGTACCTACGGTACTCCCAGGGGGCGCAACGTTACTCAAGATCCCCATCGTTCCAATCGCGGAAGTTATCGATACCGCCGTTCTGGAGCATGCTACCCTTCACCATTGGTGAAATTTATCTTTCAAGCTGCACAGGTGCGTCTGATCTTTGAACCTCCGCAGCATGTCCGGCTCCGACATGTAGCCACAGGTACTGTTCATTACAGCAGCACGAAAACTAGAACAATGGATGACTAATGCTGCCATTCTTGTCCATTCGTGCCTCAATTTACAAGTGCAGACTATGCCGCAAGACTGCTTACAGCAAGAGCACTTGCCTTCGCCGGAGTAGCCACCCCATTAAGCCTTCGCCCAGGAGTCTCCGCATTTTCTTTTGAGGTAGCTCCAGTGCCAAGCCGCCAGCCCAGATTGCCGGAAGTGTTGCCGCAGCCATTCACCTTGATCTTCAGCCAGCCCACTTTGGCGATCAGTCATGCGTTTCCGTCAGCAGTCTAAAATTACCGAGATATTAAAACAGAAAAATGCAGTTTTCGCCTGTCCCGATGATGACCTCGGCCACATCACAGTTATGTAGCACCGGATTGACCTTTTACGATACGTCTTGCGCTATAGCCGTAGCCCGTACCGATATATCCCCAAAGACGGACACTTTATGGAAAAACATAATAAATCTCAAAATCATAGAGACCAAAACCATTGAGAGTCCGTGGTCTTTATCTTGCCTACAAGAAGAAGACACTGAATTCAACTACAATCCTCTGCAGGTTATCCAATGAAGATGGACTAACGGAGCTTACCCTGGTGGACAATTTCTTGTATCGTCAGTCTCCTTTAGGAACGTATGCAGTTGTAACTCATTCGATATTACGTCCAGCAGTCCTCTAGGCTCTACATGCCTCTGCAGGATAGGTCGATACTCACTAGACAGTCCAAAAAATTGCAAGACCTCTATTGCTGGCCACACATGGAACAGTCAATGCACAGCTATGTCTCACCTGTCCAGAGCTGCCATCAGCATAATCGTCCGTCATACCGCAAGGTCGCTCTCCTCGGTAGGATCCACACATCGCAACATCCCTTTCTCGAACATTGCCATGAACAATTTGACCATGTCGTCCAGTGATTCTGTCCGGTGCACCATGCACGTTATATACTTCTTAACTCGCTTTCCTGCACCAACAGCAGTGTCGTCGACATCTGCACGCGAAGTCATGGAACACTTGTGTCTGATGTTTTACATCTATGGAACTCCAAATCATTGCCTCTCTGATCACGGCTCAGCCTTTGAATTAGCGGAGTTTACGCGCTTCATGCACCGACACAGTGTGTTTTACTACTGCACAACATATCTACATAAATGTAATGGCCTTTGACAAGGGAGAGATGGCAGTGTTCCACACAGGAACAGGCAAGCTCAACGCATTACACCCCAATGCATAGCTCACCAAGCTTCACGAAGCAGCCTTTGTCGTCAACCCGTCGGCGAATATGAGCTCAGACTTCTAGTTTTTACAGCTGTTGTTCGACTATGTGCCTAAATTGAGAATACAACGAGATCACCATATTGGAGTCAGTCACGACATTTGTTCGTGTTATCGACATGACTAATCAACGGTCTGAAGCAGGCGCCAACGCTGAGGTAGCTGAGTCCTCACGTAAAATGTTTTACGACCGAAGCCACCGTCAACGCGACTTCACAAAAGGCGATCTTGTATGGGTGATGCGTCAAGTGCCTATCCCTGACTCAAGCTTGCTCCCCGATTTGATTTAATGGAATTTTTCACCTTGTCCAACAGTGGACTCTACTACGCTCAAGGCCTTCGGGGTTTCTGGTTTAGGCTCTCGTATTTCTAAGCAACCCCGACAGTACACGTGTTCAAGAATAAATTATAGATTCCCCGCGTTACGCCAGTAAAAATGCAATCGACCAGCCGCAATGTAGAACCACCCAGCCCCGCCATACGAGCAACAGGCCAAGGAGAGGAGCCACTAAGCGTCGAAGACTCACCATCATCTACGAAACTATGAGCTGGACTGAATGTTAATTTCCCAGGCCTTTTTTATTATTGTTGTATTGCAGTATATGTGGTTTTTGTTCACACAAACCAAGAGAGTTGGTTTCTTGGAGCTACCGTAGTAGATATAAGTGCTTTCCGTCCCATCATTTTTTTTTTCTAATTTTCGCCTTGCATACAATGTGCTTCATGTGTTTGTTTTTTCTTCTAAACCAAGAAACTCGGTCATTGGAGCAACGATGGGATGTGCGCGCGTAGTTATCTTCATTCATTTACGTATGTTTCTCTTTTTTGAATCGTGCCCTAAGAAAGCGCTTTTGGTGCGAGAGAAGGAGGAATCAGACGGGCCCGACAAGAACAGCCCGTGCCCTCATTTTTACAGCCAATCATTCGAACCGCATCGGCCGCCGCTATCTCACTTATCTCTATCTCTCTCTCTCTCTCTTTATATATTTATATATAACCTGTCCTTTCGACCTAAATATAACTTTTCTTTTTATTTCGTTTGAAGTCAACCTTTAGGCTTTATAGTATAGCCTCCTCCATACTCACAAAGCCTGGCATCTTGACGACGGAGATATACAGTGCCGGATCGCAGATTTAGAGCGCGAGAATCTGGTAGCACAGAGCATTTCTTGTGGAACCTGGACGTCAGCGCACAGCTTTTAGACCGGTGAGGACCTGAAACATGGTTTTCAAACCTGACGATAAAATAAACGGTAGCACGAGGAACACGAGGATCATGAGCGAACATTCCATCGCTCGGTAAAAGTGTGTTTCGACGTCTCGCCGCAGCGGGGCGCCCATCACGTGGCTCTCCTCTCATCCGTTGTCTGCCGCTCTTCCTTTAAATTTCGGCGGCCGCCTCTCGTTGCCACCTGCCAGGCTTTGTCAGTGTAAAAGAGGATATGTTTACAGCCACTCGTTGGCACGAGCGCTACAGTTGGAAAAAAAAACTTTTTTATCTAAGCTCAGAGTCCGTAAAACCAATTTTTCAGTCCTTTTGCAATACAGCATTTGGTTCCGCTTTGGTTCCGTAGGTGTTGTATAGCCAGATGACCGATGCAAATATGGAATGAACCATGGGGCTGGGAATTTTTAATTTTTTTACATAATCGGAATGTATATCAAATGTTTGTGTAGACTACGACTTGACAAAATAGTTTTGAGGCTTGTTCTCTGGATTCCTGAACTCTAAGAGCCGCTCTGACGTCTGCTTCTTTCGGAGTATTGGCAATGAACAGAATGTTCAAAGTTTTGCCTTCTATTTCTTGATATGCCCTGGTGGTGGTTTTGTTCTTAACCAAGGCTTTCGTGTAGATGATGAGGTTTTTTTCGGTTTTCGAGTAGTTGTTTTACTTTTTGTTTGTCTCTTGCAGCCAATCTCTTGCGTCGTTCTTGATCCTTAGGTCCCATATTTTGCAGGATAAGGTTGTTCGGGTCATGGTGATGAGGTTCCATTGATGTGGTTTCTTAGGAAAAGTCACACGTTAGTCGTTAGGTTTGTTTATGAGTTTGAGGATGACACGTTCTTGAAATTTATGTTGAAGGTGCGCTTGCATTTGGTCAATTTAGGTAGCTTACGTTGTCCTTGAATTCTATAGGAAGGGGATCGATTCGTTGGAGTTCGAGTTTCGTGAACACTGTCAACTGAGAGATGAGTAGATGTTCAGGCAAGCTGGTGAATTGCAGACATAACAGAACCTGAGACACCGGAAGAAGGAAAGAGAAGGACACGAATAAGCGGACGACAACTCACAACGTATCGAAAACAGCTGAAGGTTTATTCTAAAACCATACCATTTTGTAGGGTACACCGTAATCAATGGCAAGAACCCCCGCACCAAGTAACACCGCATGATAGTCAGCAAGGGCGAACAAAATAAGAGCTGCCTTCGACGCTTCCACATCTGCCAAGTTGAACCAACTGACAGAACAATTACCTTTGTAAAAAAAGCTTCACCCGCTTGTCAATCACCATCGACGGGGTACTTAAACAATTTCCAGCAGAACCAATACTAAGAAATTCTTTTACTACGCATTTAAACTGATCAACCTCTAAACTTTTTACAGTGGTGGCCGTTCAATCCGGATGACAATTGCTGCAATGCTGTAAATGTTTTACAATTCTATGAATTTGGGGGCTGTAGAACACTTCCTTTGTGCTCCATGAGTCGATCATTAACAGAATGTTCAGTTTGATCTATGTATGTAAACCCACATGCCAATGAAATACTATAAACAACAGCTTCTTGACATTCTATGAAATAATTCCTATCCTTTTTTCTCGCAATCCGTTGCTACCTCCAGTGAAAGGAGTCAATGTACCTAATCTGAAGTCATTCTTGAAAACTACCCTAACGCTGAGAAAAGGCGGCTTGTGCCGCCCGTTTTGTGTGGTTTATGCTTGAGTGAAAGGAAGGAGGCTCCCAAACCGGTTCTCCCTTACCACAGCTGTCATCTGAAAACTGTGAAGAGGGGAATAGTTTCCTTCTTTATATAAATGCCCTAATTAGTCTTGTTCTCATCATATTGAGGACGCGCTAGTAC
>JAZHYW010065878.1:0-14031 GCA_037355805.1 Ixodes ricinus
ATTGAAAGAATATTGACACGTCAATCAACAATTGATTCCATTTTGGTAAGATTTATTGCGAAAGCCCGTGACACCCACCCAACCGCATCTCCGTATATCGGAGAACAATTCATACCCAGCCTGAAAAAAAAAAAAATTGGGTTGTGGGGATGTTTATACAGCGTGTATACTTGTTTTCACCTTAAGAACCGAAGTAAAACAAGTCCGGGCCGGTGGCGGAGTGTTCTGGGTTTCCACCAATGAAATGGCGCGATATCGCGTAGACTTCACCACTCTCCGTCAGGAGGTGGTGGGATCCACAATTAGACAGAGCCATTTATACTGATTAGAGACCAATACTAAAACGAATTTTAGAGCCGTTTATACTGAGAGAGTTTGGCAAATGGGCGGAGCTTGTTGCCCGCTAGAACCAGCGGATTTCGCGATAACACAAAATGGCGTCACTTCTTTGTCTTCTTTATTGCTGAGAAATCGCATTAAGTTCCTATGAGTCAGAGCCCCAGAATGGCGGACGGAAGTAGTCATCCCCCGGTTGTCAGACTACGCTGCTGTGGTTGCCAGGCTGTCAAAATCTCCTTAAGAAGGCCAAACTCTCTCAGTATAAATGGCTCTGACGAATTTAGCACTGCAGCATCCTCTAGTGGCAAAAAGCTAGAACATACCTTGTTAAATAGCGTTTGTTTCTGATAAACATGCTTATGCTATGCACAATTTTGCATCGCTTCCTTAAACTGTTTTCAATAAACATATCTTTGTACATCTAACATTGTTTATACCGCCGGCTTTCTAAAAACACCATGAGAAAAAAAATCAATGTCTGCCAGTTTTAGCGTATTTACAGTTTTTAACGGCAACCAAGGAGCCCTAAAGCAAAAAAGATCAGCTGACATCATCGACATCGCCGCAAACTTGATGAACTGGAATTGATCAGACCTGCTACCAGCCACGAACGTAAGTTTGCATAGTTTATTCTGTCCTAATATACCTTTGTTTACGCTATTACGTTGACGTTCACATGTATATATTGAGTGGGCAATCGGTTTCCTTGTGTGTCGCGGTGAATTTCCATTTTTATTCTTTAATTTTGTTCTCTTAAGTTCCGTGGTGTGGGGATGGTAGTACAAATCCTGATTATAAGCAGAAACAGCGTGGTTGGTGTGAGATACGTTCTTCCAGGATCACATCAAAGCTTCTGCTTGTTGCCCGAGTGGCCCCGTGTGGAAGGCGGTAAAAATCCCGATTATAATCTGAAACAACATGGTGGATGTTGGATAGCTGTTACGTTGTCCACTGCTTCCCTCAAGAGCCGCTCAGAGTCATTGGGCTTGAATGTGATGTTCTTGGAGGCGACCTCCTGCTTGACTCGTGCCCATATCAACTCTATAGAATTTAGTTCGCAATGGTACGGTGGGAGCCTGCTTCATGCTTTAAACCTGTTCGAGTCCATTTCATCGTGGTAGTCCCCCTTTTTCTTCCCACGGAACACGTCCAGGGAGCCGGACACGAAGCCAGTGTTCCTACCTGCATGGGCGACAATCACTCTTTCACCTTTTCCAGGAGGAGCCTTTAGCCCGGTCGTCAGTCCAGACATGAAGGCTTGCCTTGCTGACTTTATGGTGCTGTCAGTCCACACCTTGTCAACTGTGAGGCCGGCGTTCACCCAAGTCTCGTCCTGGAAGTAGATCTTGCGGTTCTCGGCTCTGTGCTTTCCGATTGTCCTCAAATACCGCCGCCTCCACTCGACGATGTCCTCTTTCTCAATTAGGAAGGAGTTGCGATTCCGTTTTTGTTTCTCGAAACCCATGTCCTTCAGCAGGCGACACAAGGTAGTCCCGGAACAGGACTGCAGCACGTCGTCTTCTTGGAGACGAGCGGCGATTTTCTTCAGCGTTGGGATCTCCCCCGACGGAAGAGATTATGCAGGCAGCTTCTCATGGCCGTCAACGTGCACGCGTCGTGATTTGAAATCCTCTTTCTTTTCTCAGCGAATTTCGGGCGCTTCTTTGAAGGAGATTTCACAGCTCCGTTGGCAGGTTTGAAGCCACGCTTGATCTCGTAGACCGAGCTAACACTGATCCCCGTTGCAGCGGCAGTCAGGTTGACGACTTCCACCACATTATCTTCTTGGTACTGCCGCCGCATCCAAGAATAAACGTTCAAAACACACTGCCTTGTCTGGCTCGACAGGACATTTCCACTTGCGTGACGTTTGTAGTACACCCGAGGGGAAACGACTTCAGGAAAGAGTGCTGACAACACGGACCGATCAGCCAGAGTTGTTGGAGTCGCCATTTTGAAAGGCGAGCGAGAGCGGCTGGCCGGCTGGCTACGAACATCGATCCTCAGATCTTGTGAGGCGTTGAATTACGTGAATACACGCGTACTAAGGAGGTATATTATTTATCCTACTGAGACTAACAAATTTACCCTAGCTTAAATAACGCCAGCTTCGCAGAGAGCAATCTTTTATCGGAACTACTTTGCAGAACGGAATAATATGTGCGAAGGCATGCGACCAATAAGCATGCGACGAGAGGGACACGCCCACTTTTTTCTTAAGGTGAAAACGGGTATAGTTGGTCAGCCATTTTTTTTAAAGTTGCGACGTGTCACTCGCTGTAGATGAGCAATTTAGCCAGTGCGGTACAACCGCTAGCCTGGGGTCTTTAACGTGCACCACGCAGTAGTGATACACGACCGCACGCCGGTACGATGCTCATCCAGATCGAAACGGGCAGGGGTGGGGCTCGAACCCAGGATCCCTGAGTTCTGCAGCGCGAGCTTTCGCTCCACGCGCGTCGAGCTGGGTGTGCGCTTTAGCCCACTCGGCCACCGATCCCCCCTACCCAGCCTGACATTAGAGAGTTTTAGCAGATCGTTCCGATGACTCCGATAACGATACCCGATACTCTGCCTCCGCCTTTGCGCTTACATATATAGTATCGTTATCGGGGGTATCAGAGGTATCGGAACGATCTACTAAAACTCTCTATTCTCGCATACATGAGTTTGCTGGGCCACGCTACTTGAGCTAGCTGAGCACAGCTGGCAGCGGCGCGAGCAAGGCCACTAGGGGAACGTGATGGTGCTCGAAGCCATCCCACCGTGAACCAATGTTTCGTCCAACACACGGGTGCGTGTCGCCATCTATTGGTTGAACTAACGCCTTGTTCAAGATGGCTGCCGTGGGACCGCAGCCTTAAATGCCACGCTGCGTCGCGAAAACACTGTAGATTGGGCTTTAGGTCAGTGTTGGCGGTAACACGTTACAAGTAATGGCGTTACCGGTAACGCGCTACCTTTGTGGGGTAACGTGTAACGTACTCGTAATTTTTCTTTCCGAAGACTTAAAAAAATGTTACATTTGAATTTTGTTCTGCTTCTAGGTGCCAAGCCCTGTGAATTATTGAGATTTTTCAATTTTCCTTTGGGTTTTCTTCTTGCGAATATTTAGGTGAAAACCTAAAAATGATGAATTCATTATGTTCTGTTTGTGCATGGACTTAATGTTTCTTGAATATGGCCCTTATGCTTACCTGCAATATAAAAACAGTAAAATGCGTTAATTCATAATTAAAAGTACCGCAAAAGTAACCTGCGTTACTTTTTATCGATAACGGTAGCGCGTTCCTTTTATTTGCAAGTAACGACGAGTAACGTATTTCGTTACTTTTTTTTCGGTAACGCTTACAACACCGCTTTAGGTGGAGTGCGTTCTTGGTCCCCCCTTTTCGGGAACTTTTCCACGAAAGCCAGTGATATTCCCTACAACCACGAGGGGTACCAGCTACCACCCCGCGATAAATCACATACCTATCGGTCATTCAGCTTTCGCCAAACCTGGCTATGTACGTATATGTACTATCTAGTAGGAAAGGGCGGTTAACTTTTTACCGCTGTTAAAGTTAGCTGGCTTCGAGCAAACGGGCCCCTGTGTGTGTGTGTGTGTGTGTGTGTGTGTGTGTGTGTGTGTGTGTGTGTGTGTGTGTGTGTGTGTGTGTGTGTGTGTGTGTGTGTGTGTGTGTGTGTGTGTGTGTGTGTGTGTAGTGTGTGTGTGTGTGTGTGTGTGTGTGTGTGTGTGTGTGTGTGTGTGTGTGTGTGTGTGTGTGTGTGTGTGTGTGTGTGTGTGTGTGTGTGTGTGTGTGTGTGTGTGTGTGTGTGTGTGTGTGTGTGTGTGTGTGTGTGTGTGTGTGTGTGTGTGTGTGTGTGTGTGTGTGTGTGTGTGTGTGTGTGTGTGTGTGTGTGTGTGTGTGTGTGTGTGTGTGTGTGTGTGCGTGCGTGCGTGCGTGCGTGCGTGCGTGCGTGCGTGCGTGCGTGCGTGCGTGCGTGCGTGCGTGCGTGCGTGCGTGCGTGCGTGCGTGCGTGCGTGCGTGCGTGCGTGCGTGCGTGTGTGCGTGCGTGCGTGCGTGCGTGCGTGCGTGCGTGCGTGCGTGCGTGCGTGCGTGCGTGCGTGCGTGCGTGCGTGCGTGCGTGCGTGCGTGCGTGCGTGTGTGTGTGTGCGTGTGTGCGTGCGTGCGTGCGTGCGTGCGTGCGTGCGTGCGTGCGTGCGTGCGTGCGTGTGTGTGTGTGTGTGTGCGTGCGTGCGTGTGTGTGCGTGCTGTGCGTGCGTGCGTGCGTGCGTGCGTGCGTGCGTGCGTGCGTGTGTGTGTGTGTGTGTGTGTGTGTGTGTGTGTGTGTGTGTGTGTGTGTGTGTGTGTGTGTGTGTGTGTGTGTGTGTGTGTGTGTGTGTGTGTGTGTGTGTCTTGCCTACTTTTTTGTTCCATACTATCGGGTTTGCAAGATGTTAACAGTTGAGCCGCACGCCTGCAGGCCCTTTGTTATTTATATCATTCTTGTTTTAGCAAAGAAAATCAAATTGAACCGTACAATAGAAAAGGTACTCACCGAGTCTATGTCCTTCGCCTTACAACATAACCGATGCACACACCAGAAGTAGCGCGAAGCATAGAAGCGTTTTTATAATCGCTTGGTCCCTGATAGACCTCCCGATAACTAAAAGCACTCCCGGTTCCTCCTCAATTATAAAGAAATAATATTCCAGCGTTATTTGCAACTGCTTAAAGCGTTGTACATGACATCAACCTAAAAATCGCGGTACGCAAATTTTTTCACGGAATTCTTTTACGTATGGGCGTAATGAAGTTTACACCTTTATGCACGTTTTTTTCACGGCCAGCGCTGTCACAGCAAACAAAACAACTGAACCGCCGCAACAATTATGGAATAAGCATAACCGTCCTACAATGCACAACTGG
Organism: Ixodes ricinus; assembly: GCA_037355805.1. NCBI lineage: Eukaryota > Metazoa > Arthropoda > Arachnida > Ixodida > Ixodidae > Ixodes > Ixodes ricinus. Next base: position 5,256 of record JAZHYW010065878.1, read on the forward strand.
GACAGCTATTATCATCATACAACCCGCAGCCACCGTAACCTATGTATATATACTACCATCGTTTTCTGGATAAGACACGTCGGCATTAAAGTTAATTTTCACGATATTAGGCTTAGCATGAATTCAAAGACAAGGAAAATATTTTTTGTTCAGTGATTGCATAAAAAAGTATCAGCGACGAGTACACAAGAAACTTCACAAAAGGTGTTCCGTCCGTATATTACATTAAAACTTGCTTATGTCACCATTCTAACTTTTAAGTTTTATTATAGTATCACTATTAAGTTGAAAATTGTGTTTAAATTGAAAATTTAATTTTTGTTTGTAATCAAGTTGTTAATTCATTAGATATTTATTCGGACAGATGGGTCCCAAATCTTAAAAATAGTGCGGATGAACGGTTTCCTTCGTACTAAAGTTCAAGTATGCTATCAATAGTTACCACAGCATTTAACATCACAATCAAAGGAACATTACTTACGTTAAACTGATTTTCCGAGATTGTCTTTTGCCGCCCTTAATGTGATTCTTTTTAGGTGAGCGTGACAATTAGTATTTGCTGCGCCAATCACCCGCGTCCGCCATTGTTTGAGAATGTACACTGAGCATATGATTGGGCACAAGGCTGTGGCAGCGTCCGGCGACGACTTGGATTTACACGACCTTCGGGCCAAATAGAAATGGCTAGAGATCTGCCAATCCGCGAACATCCGTAACTGGTGGATGCCGATCAATATTGGATTTGGCGGATTGGTGATCTCGAAGCTGATCTCATGAGCTGCCGATACGGATGTCCGCGGATCTGAATCTAAATTTTTACCCGGTGACATTCAGATCGCCAATTGACGTTTCACCTACAGATCGTTTCGTCGACATGCGACGTTTGATCGTGTGTTCGTTTATTCAAAAAGCTTCCCGCGTTTTCTTTTTTTTCAAAAATCTGCGAAGTTTAGCTTTTTGCGTTTCGCTTAGATTACGGGTTGGAGAGAGGGAGGGCATGGTATGGTTAAGCACGCCTTAGTGAATCACGCGCTAGCTTTTAGCGGCAAATAAGCTGTCGACCAAACATCCCAGGGGCATCTGCCCACAAAACGAGCTTCCACAAAACGTACGGCGTCGACGATCCGTGTGTGCATGATATGTATGTCCTTGAAATGTTGTCCAGCAAAACGTCTTTCCACAAACCACGTTTCGAGGAAACGATAAGGATCCTAATAAAGATCTGATTGTCACCAAATATTGCCCTAGCTAGAGCGTTCTATCTCGGCAGAAATACTATCCATAAAAAAGTAAAAATGCAGGGCATCAATCGTCCCGGGAAAGCTTACACTTTGGCGGGGGAAGAGCGGAAAAATGTTTTCAGGCAAAAGAAAACCTCAAACGTACAAGTCAAAAGAATGTGGAACAAGCCTCCCCTTTCCACGAATAGTGTGGTCATGATACTAAAAGCAAAAAGAACTGCTTCGACCTTAAGCGCGAGCCTGTGGCGCCACGAGTTGCAAAATTTCGGAATCAGCAGCGCACGCAGATAGGCAGCCCGTAAACTTCCCTTATGTTGCTTTTAGGTACGCTTAAATGCCCGTTCAGACTCTTGCGACCGAGTGCGACCGAGTACGACCGAGAGAAACCAGACCGGTTTTTAAGCCTCTTGCGATCTCTTAGGACCAGCTCCGCTGTAGCGCATCCGGTCCTAAAACCGGTCTGGTCTCTCTCAGTCGTACTCGGTCGGAAGAGTGTGAACGGCGCTTAAAGTGCTAGCCAAGAAAGTCTGTTAGTCCATATTCGTCCGGCGACGACAACAAGGCGCAAGCAATGCCGCCGGCCGCCGAGTGTTGCCTTCGTGGCTGCCCCTTCCAACTGCTTTTCCTCCTCTCTTTCCAAATACTTTTTTTATATGACCTCCTTTCCCAGGCATTCAAGCTTTAGGGGAGAGTAAAGGGAACACGGCTGTAAGTTTCCGATTCTTCGTGCGGAGGTGAAAAAAACGGTTAGCATGATTTCCGCTGATTTTTCTAGTCTCAACGTGCTCATAACCTCTGGTAATTAGCAGGAACATCAACATAGACTACGACGTCATCCGCGGCAAATGTTGAAGCGGTGAGTTTATGCTGAAGAGGAAGACGGGCAAGTCGTGAGATCTGGAAAAGATTTAGAGAAATACTTGAAAAGACGAAGTAATCAAGGTCTTTATTGCATGCAGAAATTGCAAGAAGGTGTTTCAATATTCGAGCCACAAAAGAGACACATCTAACCTGTTGGAGCACAAATGTCAAACGGCAAATTCAACCTTTCAGGCATACCTTGAGAAACCGAAGCCTTCTTCATCTGTGACAAGCGGGATGATGGAGCGTGTCGTCAAGAACGCTGTGGAGTTTACTGCGAGGGATGTGAGACCGTTTGAAGGGATATCCGAACGAGGTTTGAGGCCGCTGGCGCAGTCCTTCCTTCATATTCGAGCTGAGTGTGATAAGGCTCGACGCGGCATTACGGCTGCCGCACCCGACCACGGTGTTTCGGAATACGGCACTTACCGACGAACGAAACAAGAAAGCTTGTGAAAGCGGAAATACGCTCCATCCTTCGACTTGCAATTCGCAGCGGCAATCCTTGATTTGTGCACGGATGATTAACGAAACAACTGCTACCTTGGTATAACGCTGCACAACATGCATATATATATATATATATATATATATATATATATATATATATATATATATATATATATATATATATATATATATATATATATATATATATATATATATATATATATATATATATATATATATATATATCGGGTGTTTCAGAGAACTCAGGCGAAATCGCTCCTGCGAAAACTACCGGTCGCAACAAATAAAGGCTTGTGTCGTTTTGGTCCTGGGCCAGGGTCCTATTTAGGAAAATTATAAAAGTTCAAGATAATTAAGTTGTTATTTATTTTCGCGTAATCAACTTTTTTAATATTGTGTTTAAGGGCATGGTTTCAATTTTAAAATTGCTCAGCATCATTGAAAAAAGATTAAATCAACAAATTGAACAATGATAGAAGGCACTCGCAGCATTTTGCGCCTTTCTGAAAAACCGCTCAAATACGGCAGGGTTTTTTAAGTTTCCGTTTGCTATCGGAGCGCATCTCCCGCCCCGGCGGCATCGCGCTCCGTAGAGAGATAGTGCAACCAGCCTCTGCTGCGTCGCGCGATGACAGCGCAGCAGAGGCTGGTTGCACTATCTCTCCACGGGGCGCGGTGCCGCCAGGGCCAATATGCGCTCCGATAGGAAACCGACACTTAAAAACCCGTCGAATTTGTGCGGTTTTTCAGAAAGCCGTAAAATACTTCACGTGTCTTCTATCGTTCTGCAATTTGTTGCTCTAGTGTTTTTGACGATGCTGAGCGATTTTCTAATTGAAACAATGCCCTTAAACACAATAATAAAAAGTTAATTACGCAAAAATAATTAACAACTTAATTATCCCGGACTTCAATAGTTTTCCTAATGGGCCCCTGGCCCAGGACCAATACGACACAAGGATCATTCCATGCCAAAGGAGACGGCAATTTTCGTCATATCTTGGATATGCTTGAAAAAACTAAAATGAGTAAAGACAGGTTTGAAAGTAAGAATGACTAAGTTTGAGGGTGAATTACGTTTATTTTTGCTGACGTACCATCCTCCAAATTGCGGGGAATCGGAGTAAACCTTCTGTATTTCGAAAAATTGCTGAAAAAAAGCTATTTTTACCACATAATTTTAAGTTTGCATGCAATCGATCACTAACATATTCTATCTTACCTATAAAGTAAAACACCTTACGCCGCCATTTTGGGTCCAGACAGGCACTCCAAACCTAAGGAAATTTTTAAGATATCTTGATTTTTTAAGTCACCTTGATAATAAAATTTGACTAAGAAACTTTTTTTGCTTATTTTTCTGAACCTTACGCTCGACTAGGTTGCATTATAATCCTAAAAAATTATTCGGACTGTTTTAAATTAAATGGTGAATATGTCACTTTCTTCAAAAACCGCCATATAGAGGGTAAAAAAAAGCCATGTGGGCAACGGTGCTCGCATTTTCTGAAATAGCCAAAAGGTTAACCGACCCCTCTGTTTAGCATATCAAGAAATTAGAAAATGTACTTTTTGATATTTTGGAGAAATTATTTTTTAAATATGAGGCAGAACGGCATCGTCTCCAGGTCTCCACCTCGTCGGCAACGCACGCCGCCGTCTGGTACGGTCGAGTGAAACACTGCACGGGGAACTTAATTTCGTTAATTATATTAGTATAGCTAATGCTAAGAATCTTGACATTATGACATGTCTATTTATAGTGACTAGAAAGTGCAAAATTTGTTTTGCCCTAAACATGATGTCCGGGTGCGCGTGCAAGTTGAATAGCGACAACTCGAAATATTGCTTGGGACTACTTTTTATCAAAGCCGAAACAAAGCACATTTGTAGCTCACCGACATTTCTTTTTCTTGTGTACATAAATGTAATATATAGTTCAGGAATACTATATCACATTTAGAATATCAGTGTTTCATTGGCTTTCAGTTCACCTCATAGTCTAGAACACTGCACACGTCTGGAACATCACCGGTATAGTTCTCCTGCTGCAATGTCTTTAGCGTCGCACAGAGAACTCTTCCCGGCACGTTTGATGTGGACGTTATTTTAGCAACCACATGCCCGTGTCCTATAGGTGCCACATAATGGTATTGACGTGTGTTTGGTATGGCTTTTGCTTGCTCATAGCGGTTGCTGAGTCTTTGTCTCTCAGCTGTGACGATGCTATCTGTAACCCATATGACGTTCGCAGTTTTCATTGAAGCCTTCGCCCATTCATAAAGATCTTGTGCTGTGATGATCTGACTGTCAAATGACCTTTGAATGCTAGCTTTGCTAGCCAGCCTTTTTATAGTGCCGCCTAAGCCATCACAAGGGCTTTTTCCATGAGATATGGCGACAAAGTGCCACGTCGCTTCCAACTCAAAATCTTCCTTGTGAAAGCAGAGGTTAAGGAAGTTTTTCCTGTTCTTATACTGAGAAGCAGCGCCATCCGTAAAATAATGAACTTTTGCGAGGTCTGCTTTTTGTTTTCTTAATTCATGCAGAAAGTGGTCTTGAAATGCATGCACTGCCGCGTTGTCATGTTGAAGGGAGTCGGACACAACCACGAAGGAATGAGTAACGTACGAGTCAGTTCCTTCTTTCATGCTTCGAGTGTAGGCAACAACAGGATGAAGTGTCGCTTGCGTGCTGTTCCAATGGAAGGACTGCGCAGCGTCCTGAACGATGCAGTTGTAGTTCTCTGCAAAGTCCATGATGACAATTGCCTCGGTTGGTGGAAGTGTCGATTTCAGAAACCTAAGATAATTTGACTGAACTTTGCTCACATAGTGCTGACGTTTCAAGTTCTCCAGCTTTTCGAAAAGTTCTCCCACTACTTCTGTGGTACTCGATACAACTGTCATGAGCAGGCACTTCTCCGAGTGAACCCACCGCTTGTACTTTATTTCGTCGTCTTCGGGAGTCTTGCCTTGGAGAAAAGTTTTTAGCGGTTCCGGTCCTGGGCATCTCGAGCAGGTGTTCATCTTGCAGCTCTCTTCTTCGAGTGAACTAACGGTTAAAGCCATAAGCTCGCCACAGGTTTCTTTTACTCCCAGTGCATGGAGCATAAGCTTGACGTTTTGATGGTACTCGCAACGACACAAACAGAGTGTGTGCCAGCTGAGTCTGCTAACACACACCAGGGGGACGCAGGGATGCGATAGGTTGAAAAAGAGGCTGGCAGGTCTGGATTTTCCTCTTTCCATTGAATTAAAGCTTCTCTTTAGATTCAACAAAAAAAAACCGCTTTTGATTCCCTTTCAGGACGTCTTTCATTCCAGGAAGACAGTACGATATCGTGTCATCTTGGTAAAAGGCCTCAATTGAGGTTTTCACTTCGGAGGACAGTGGGCGATTTTTTTGAGGATCGGGTTTTTCGAGAATTTCCCTCGTGTCTCGGAGTCGTCTGGCAGATTGAACTATCTTCTTGCCGCAACCAAAATATCCACTAGTTTCGGATATTGTCCAAGATGGCGGGCATAGTGCAAGAATTAACAGCTTCTCTTGTCTGGACTTCGAGCTTTGAAATTTTTTTCGAAGGCTACCCACGAAAGACTTATAATCGCGCAGCAATGGTTTGTCATTTCCAGGAATTTCAGTTTGTGACATATTCGGATAGACACTGGCACAGGCATCCACGCAGGAATTTGAATCCGGATTTCTGCACTTCGATATCTAAGGGCTCTCGCGGTCCATTGCGGGACGCTTTCTGCTTTCTGAGGCCTCTGTTGTGGGGCTGTGAGGTGTATCCGCAACATCCTCCCCGGATGACATTGTAGCTGCTCTGTCGCTGTCGAGCTCAGATGCTTCTTTCAGATTTGCACACTTCATATAACATTTGGGACATAACCTGTCACCAGAAACTAAGCCGAAAGATATCAGCCTTTGCGCCAAAGTGTTAGAAATAACAGAAGTTCCGCGGCATGATCTTCTAGTGTTCCGAGAAGGGGTTCACGCGCAGCTTGGAAGTGGTGTGGGTCGTGTACTTAGAAAAGTACATTTAAAAATGAAAGCCGTTTACAACTCCCTGTAACGCCGAATTAGAGCGCAGCTCTTGAGGAGGAGGTGGGAAGGGGGGTCACGTGACCTTGACGATGACGATTTAATGACGTCACCGGTGACGTCACTGATGACGTCATCAGCGATGATGACGATGACGATGCGGATGCCAATAACGTCATAAGTGACGTCACTGATGACGTCATCTATGATGATGCTGACGATGCGGATGCCGATGACGTCATCAGTGACGTCACTGATGAGGTCATCAGTGATGATGACGATGACAATGCGGATGCCGATGACGTCATCAGTGATGTCACTGATGACGTCATCAGTAATGAGGACGATGCGGATGCCGACGACGTCACCAGGTTGCATGCAACCAGGATTGCATGCAACAGGTTGCACACAACTTGTTGCATGCCAGTTGCATGCAACAGGTTGCATGCAACCCAGGTTGCATGCAACCTGTTGCATGCGACTCCTGAAGAAACTTGAGGTCCTCGAGGTCCTCCGAGGTCCTCCCGAAGAAACCCGAGGTCCTCCCGCGGTCGTGCCGAAGGGACCCGAGATCCTCCCGAAGGACCTCGGGTTTCTTCGGGACGACCTCGGGTTCCTTCGGGAGGTCCTCGGGTGCCTTCGGAAAAATTTATCCATAATGCACCGCGCGGTTTTGCCGACGGCGACGGCGACGCCGCTCAAGCCGGAAACGGGCGCCTAAGAGCTGCGCTCTAAAATGGTGTGCACATATGTCCGTGACAGTAGACTTCAGTCTTTTTCCACGACGATAAATAACATCCCGTTGGTGTTGTGGCAAGTCTGAAAACAGCTTGACCCACGTTGTTCGTACGTAGTGTTTGAGATGGCAACTTCCTGGGCCAAACGAACAATCCGTTGCGGAATCAACGGAACTGCAATTAAAGAGGATGTTGGCATATGAAAACCCACTGTTCTAAAATGAGCCTCCTTTCTAATGCAGTTATGACATTGTTTCTGGACAACCTCTAAACCTACACGTTTCATGTTTACAGCGGTGCTGCTCCGAGGCATAAATAGGGTACAGATGTCACTCAGATAAGACTCAATATACCAGAAAGGGCAAGCGAATACTCATATTTAGGGGTTTTCGATAGGAGCACAACACGGAACTTTTTTTATATAGGGTAGACATATATTTTACAAGCGGTAAACACGCAACATGCTTCTGTTGTGTCATAACTTTCGAATGTCAGTTGGCCTGAATATCCACTTTTAATGTTCTGGCTCTTCCAATGTTTCACTGTCTATTTTTCAGTTTCACAATGTGTTTGCAGCACAATACTTTTTCTTTGAAGAGGGAGCCAAATCACCGTTATCGCTCGGCATCGTTGACGATCTCCCGCGTCCACTATTTCATTTTTTACAAGCAAACTCAGTATGACCAAAAAGTGAAGACGCGCCGTCTGCCTAACCAATTCTGACGAACCGTCTGCATTCACAAACTCGGTTAGCAGACGACGGCTTTGTCTCCCGTCACCTGAGCATATGTAAAGTGGAATTAACACCTTAAGATTAGCGTGCCAAAAGAATACTATTGCGTAGTAGCTAAAATATCACCCACATCCATCATCCAGAAAGGGTTTTGCGTGCGAATTTAAAGACATCGCAGCAGACGGATAACCGGTGCCGTTCCAGACGTGTGCAGTGTTCTAGACTATGAGGTCACTGAAAGCCAATGAAACACTGATATTCTAAACGTGATATTGTATTTCTAGATTATACAGGGTGTTTCAGCGAACTCAGGCCAAATCGCTCCAGCGAAAACTGCTCATCGCAACGAAAAAAGGCTTGTGCGTTTTGGTCCTGGCTCAGGGGACCATTTAGGAAAATTATTAAGGTACGAGTAATGAAGTTATTAATTATTTTTGCGTAATTAACTTTTTTAATATTGTGTTTAAGGGCATGGTTTCAATTAGAAAATTGCTCAGCATCGTCGAAAAACACTCAATCAACAAATGGCAGAACGATAGAAGGCACGCGAAGCATTTTACGGCTTTCTAAAAAACTGAGCAACTTCGACGGGTTTTTAAGTTTCGGTTTCCTATCGGAGCGCATCTTGGCCCCGACGGCACCGCGCCCCGTGGAGAAATAGAGCAACCAGCCTCTGCTGCGTCGCG
>JAZHYW010065882.1:0-42116 GCA_037355805.1 Ixodes ricinus
ATTAAATAAATTGCGGCAAAAATATTCAGCCAGAACATGTTCTCTTCAAACAATTGCGTAACGTTTTTCAGATTTCTTTAAACTCTTGTACGGAAAAGGGGGGGGGGGTTGTATAATTTGTTTCCAGGAACTTCTATTGTTTCATTTTTTTTGTTGATCTTTTTTTTGTGTGCACGTGAATTGAAAAGACTTGTCGCTATATGATGATTTTATTTCTATGATGTACAGTTTATTATTTTTGTGTGTAAACAGATTCATCATTGTGTCCATTTCTCATTGCACTTCTAATATGTATTATCTTTTTGTATTTTTATCCTTTTTGTGTGAAAAGATTCGTCACTATGTTTCCATTTTTATCTTCTATAGTTTATTATCTTATCTTTGCCCCGACGCTGCCAGTATGGGGGCCTTCGGTTTTGTCAAGCTGTCTATTTGACAGCTTTTTCTGCAGGCCTCCTGCATCATGTATTTTTGGTGCAAAATAAAACATTATTATGTAATTGTGATATACCAGTCAAAGTTTCGCTGCTGTAATAATTTTTTTCGACAAATCTTCGTACGCCAAACTTTTATGTATTGATATATCTTATTGCTTACGGGTGTCGAAGTGGTGATTTTGCGGTTGCCGTCCGCTTTAGCGCACCCCAGTTCGGAGTGCGTGGAGTGAAAGCCCGCGCTGTAGATTATTTCTGGGAACCTCGGCTCAATCCTCGCCTCTGCTGGTTTAGATATGGACAGGCATCCAGCGTACGGTCGTGTAATCAGCAGGATGTATGTTATCAATCTGGAGTGCTCTGGCGAAATTTTATTCTGCAAGCGTTTAACCAGGTTTGCTAGATCTAAGTAGTTCTAGATTGTCTATATATCTATATTAAAATCGAAGTGTCTAGGGAACGGATATAGAGATTTTAGTACCCAGTATGCTTTTGATTTCACTTTGATTTTCGATACGACGAATTGGAATAAAACCGAATATACAATGGAAGTCAGATGGTTTGGATAATAGATAAGAAAAAAATCAATGGACGACGGACTGATTTCTATTCATATAGAAATCAGGTTCAAAGAAGGAAATCTCCAGGGCAATCTCAGGGGGTCACATGAAACAAGAGGGAAACACGTGGCGTTGTTCCAGCACTTGCAGTTTGCGCCTGCAAAGTGTGAGCCACATAATGAAACATGTTTCATTGTTTGCGTGATTTGTTGCATCATATTTTTTCTTCGCTTTTTGATTTTTTTTTGGCCGAAGTCAGCAGTATTGCGTTTTTTGAACGCTATGATGAATTTCATTTTCTTAAACATCGTAATTAATTCTATTTGCACAAGGGGAGCTAAAATTGATACTGAGGTAGAGAGGGCATAGAACGTTAAGTACCGCGAGACTTTGTGTCGCGCAATAATAATCTTTGTGTTTGCTCATCGTGATTAATTTTGCTCTAGATCGCTATTGTAGTAACATCATTTTGTATTAACGTGAAATGCTCCGAGTAAATCCTAATTTCTAAGCATTTAAATTCACTCGCAGCGACAAAAAGTTGTATGCAATTATTTTATATGATGGAATTCGGTATAAGAAAAAAGTACCCTTTCCACCTTTCCACCTGCGAGCATCTCCTTGTGAGATTAGCAATATTGCTAAATAAATAACTAAATAACTAAATAAATAAGCATTCGGTGACAGTGGTTATCGACAGAGAACATGAAATTACGCGTCTCCATGCCGTTTCCCCTCAAAACTATTTGTAAACGTCCGAAAGAAAAACAAACAAAAATAAACTGCACGTTTGAGGTGGTAAAGTTGCCACAAAAACTTATGTTCAACGATCATGTTTCCCAATTTTATCGATAATTTCAAATTCTCGCACTTTTACTAACGTGGATCAAGATCAGATAAAATGTAGCTTACGCAGTAGGACCTCCGTTACATTTCAAACTTTTATGTACAACCAAGCGATGCACAATGCGTGCATCATACGCGTATAGATTACGACCGCGCATGGCATTCCTTCGATAAGCTCTTCCTTTTGTAGCGTTTCCAACCGAGCACTCGAGCAGGGGGGGGGGGGTCCCTCGTCCGAGCTACTATATGTACCTAAGCGATATAATTCCCAAAGATATAATTCCTATATCGGCAAATGCAGATGCAGCGATGCACGTGAGAAAAAAAAACGAAAAAGAAAAAGAAGACACGCTGGCGCTCCTTATCCCGTCCGTGCCCTGGAGTGGCGCCTTTTTTGTGCGCGGCCGAGTGGCCACTTGGGATGAGGCTTTGAATGCCTTATCGAACGCTCTCCACGAACGTGACTCGGGAACAATGGGCTCCATCATGCTCGCAGCGCGGATAATCGCCCGTCGCGTATACACCCAAGAAAACACAAAGCAAAGCTCGCGCCGCGCGCTCTTCATACAGCCTGCCCGTATCGGCCTGTTTGTTTATATAGACCGAGAGGTTGTTGGAATCTGTTTCTTCAGACGTGTCAACCTTTTCCCAAGTTCGCTCAACTGACGGCGACGTGTATTTATTTGCACGACGCGAGCTGGAGAGTCCCCAGGAGCGGAGGAGCACGCGAGGTAGACACGTACGCGCGCTTCCCACGGGTTCATATCTTTCTTTTCAAGACGCCCTGTGTGTTTTTTTTTCCCTATCGGTGTCTATACAAGCAGAAAAAAAAAAGAATACAATTAAACATTCGACTTTAGACTGCGTAATGTCGGTCTGCATAAATGATATGGCGACACTGCTTTACACTGTACATGAGAGGTTTATAGTCGGTGAAGTCTGGGGTCTTTAACGCCCGTCACGCAGTAGTGTTGCACAATAGGCCCGCACGCCGGTAGAATATGTTCATCCAGATCGAGACGGGTAGGATCCCTGGGTTCTTGAGCGCGAGCTTTAGCCTCAATGCCGAGCTGCCATGCGCTGACACGCTCTGCCACCACCCGCTCTACAAGAAGATGTACGAGAGACCTACCAAACTAATTTACAATTTCTTTTTCTTTTTTTTTTGCTGCAGATTTAGGTTACTCACTGGTCTGTACACATGTCAGTCTTCTCAACAAACACCCTCCCCCCCCCTGGCCGATTGCCCTTGGTGTGGCAGCCCTTTTATGCCCTGCAGGAACCGTTTTCTGGGAGTGTCTCACAACAACCACGCTTAAACAGTAGCTCCAAGCTTTTTCATAATCCCAAAATGACGTCCTCGCAAGTTTTTTTTAAATTTTTTTATGCAATCTGAACCGGTTCGGCCATACCTATGCGTGTCAGAAAGATCGGTCGAATCCGATCAGGCGCCGGTCAATCGACGAGTTGTGTGCATTCACGCGAGGCTGTAATTGATCGGCGTTTGATCGGGTTTGGGCCATCGTTTTGGCACGTCGTGCAAAAAGTCAGACGTTTGGTTGCGCATGGGTATGGCCTGATCAGGCCCCTAGTGGTTATCACTTGTTAAGTGTAATAAAAAAAGTAAAAAAAAACGCGAGAGGTACATTTTCTGGACATTAATAAGCTGGAAGCAGATGTCCGGACGTGAGCGTAAGGCACTCTTCAAAAGTTGTTCCAGCAGGGCATAGGGGGATGCCACACAGGTGACGCAAAGTCATTCGGCTACAGGGGGAGTTCGTTGAGGAGGTGGACATATGTGCAGAGCGGTAAGTAACCGATATGTGAAATAAAAAATGCAAATCAATATGGTACGTCATTTGTACATTTCCTTTCTCGGAGCAGAGAGGAGCTAAACAAGGAAGCTGTGTTGTAAAGATGAACTACAACAATCGTTAACACCCATTGTAAGTTTTGTCCTTTGTCTCCAGAACGTATTTGTCCTCATCTGGACGAGGAAGGCGAGCAAAACTGATAGAAGGCGCACTTGAAAACTTCCGCAGGGGAAACTTCCCCGAACCGTGGACACTCGAAAATCCCGCGCGTCTGTTTTTCTAAAGAGCACGGGGTGGGACAATCACTGGGGGTCTACTCAGCGCGTCCAGCGCATGACAGGGCCGGAAATACGCGTAGACCTGAAAATGAGGGTCTACGACGTGACCTCATCCTCGGGGTTCAATCGCAGTCTTCATCTTCATGTCTGAACATCTCTTCAGAGTCTTCATTGGCCGAACTCCCATCGTAGATTGCAGCGATTGGTAGATGCAGTGATTAAAGTGGACGCTCCAGTCTTCTTAGAGTGAACGAGACGCATTCTCGTCCCTTCTACGAGTGCTGTGCGAGCGAGTAGACGCATATGGGATTCAGCGTGCCGTTTCTTTTCCGAGCGGAGGAGAGGCCTTGCGTCATCCGCTTCTGAAGCGACAGCGCGTTCTTTTCGGGACTTTCCCCCGCAGTGCGCCTTGGAGAGCGGCGACGCGTCGACGTCGGTCGGAGCGATACCGGAAGCGGAAATTGGCGCGTGTGTGTCGGCGGAAGTGCCAAATTATGGCGGCCAGGCACCAGGCGGCCGGTGTCACTGTATGGTCCGCGAGATAGCCCATCGACGTTCGCCGACAGGGAAGCTCTGCTCTCTTTCTTCCGGGGGTAGGGGGGTCCGGGACGCTCGAAAACGGACGCATACACTCGACGACAGGAAGGAACTGCTGCAAACGTTTGAATACACGCGCTGCAAACCGAGGCACTTGCGTAGAGCGCAGTGCCCTCTGAGAACGTCTGGGTGGCGATGCATGGCCTGCACGTGACGTGACCGTACCATGTTCTTGGTCAGTCTTTCTTGTTCTCCCGAGAAGAACAGAAGCTTTCGCCAGTATAGCTTCGACAGCGTCCAGTGATGTAAATAACGAGCCCAACACACGCAAACACACACACACAGACAGGCATACACACATACAAGGCCATAGCTCAAACACACGAGCTGCGCTGGGTTGACGAACCTTCAATACACTTTGCTTGCAAGCTTATTGTCCCAGCGTAGATTGTGTTTTTGACCCGGATATTTTTTTCTAAACCTTTTCTTATTTTCTTTAAGCACACCGCAGATTGCAGTAATTGATTGGCCACGCTGTGCCCTGGTGGGGTAACGCACAGTGAACAAACTTGTGTTCATAGGTCAGAACTTTTTTTTATCTCGTTATTCGTCACAGAGTGTTTTAAACGTTGGCTTCTTACGTTCTTCTATTCACTGACTGCTTAAGAAAAACCAGGACGTCGCCTATTAATTATGTTCACGCTTTTTTCTCACCGATTGGTTCTTTGGTGTTCTTATCAGCTAATCCCCTATTCGGATTGACTGCAGAAAGATAATGATATGCTCGGGATTCGATACACGCAATATTGTGCGCGTTAGTTTCTCAGTGTGTGTTGTAATAGTTGATGACGATGGAATTAAAATACAAAGCATGGTCAATGCCGACGCTTTCCTATACTAGGTCACAGGCGATAACTTTAGAAATGAGCGAGGGTCAATATGGTAATTCAGGCCATTGGTGCTAATAATTCTTCCTTTTGTAAGTTCTTCTTATTTTGTTTTTGTATTCAACGAAGTGCTTAAACTTAACTGTGTTTGCCCCCTCCTGCCTGATCATTTTGGCCCGCAGTATATGTTTAATATACTGTAAACGACTAAAGTTTCGCGAGGACCTAATTTTCGCGAATTTCGCGAATCGCCTACAAACGCGAAAAATACGTCCTGCGAACAATTCCGGCAATATGTGACCGCTACGGAAGCTACACTCGGTTTGCGAATATTAGAACCCGCGAATAATTAAATATTTTCAGCTTTGGCCCGATTCGCAAAAATTTGAGCCCGCGAAAATTAAGTCGTTTACAGTATATATATATATATATATATATATATATATATATATATATATATATATATATATATATATATATATATATATATATATATATATAAGACTGTAAGTTAAGTCACAGCCATGGTCTTTATAAATTGCTTCGGTTCAATATTATTTATATCAAATTAGGGGGAATAGGCATTCGTTGACTTCAGTCGAAACGGTTCTTCTCGGAAACCTATACTTAGTACTCGGAGCGTTTTTTTTTCTTTATTTGTTTTTCGGATAACATCCGTGTAAGGGGGCAGAGATAAAGGCACGATGCCTGAGAGAGTATCTGCCCCCCCCCTCCCCCCCCCCTTAAAGTTCAGCAGCACACAGAAGGAACAATAGATAACATCATGGGCGAAATATAAAACGGAACAAGGCCCATCGGTATAAAACATCGATTACATTATTTCAATCTCATAAAACGAGTAAAAATAAAAAAGAAATATAATCTACGCAAAACATTAAAAAAAAGTTTCTTTCGCCTCTGGTGTATAGTATGACAGAAACTGGTTCATCATCATTCTGACATGAAGCATGCGATCCTAAACATTTCAGCAGACAAAAAAATCAGACTAAAGGTTAAAAAAAAAAAGAAACGGATAATTACATAAGTATTACTTCTCCATAGAATACCGATTACACGAAGTAAACTTTCGATTTACAAAAGAAAAGGCAACATCACCTGTCACCAGCACTCCTCTGCAATGGTTCGTTGGCTTGTCGACCATAATTTTATTCCTTATAGACAAAATGTTTCCGCTTTTGGATCTCGAAACGCGTATAGAGCCAGTCTGCATACTTCAACTGTAAATTCGTAACCCGTGAAAAAAAGAAGAAGAAGAAGAAGAAAGAAATCTAAACCCATTTGGAGACATCATATCCTTGACCCCCTTGTATAAGTGATGCGCGAGTTACACGATGTCTAAAAGCGACGCGTACTATTTTTGATTTCTATTCTATACACCGTTTCACTTGAAGTCCCATCGCAGCCGCGGTCCGATGGAGCCAATCAGTAGCTCACAAAAAGTGCCTCGTCACGGAGTTCATCACTTCACCGCGTTTACTATCACCGACTGAATCGATCACGCACTGTATAAATGCGCCACGATTGTGCACTTTTTTTTTTCGCGATTAATTTAGCCGGCGATAGCGTATACCCACTTGATTGGTTCCGTCGCCTCGTAGTTCCGGCTGCGATCAGACTTTGAAATGGTTATCTATTGAGAAGCAATACGACAATGTATCTCAAAATGCGGTTTTCTTTTTTTTTTTTAGGGGGGGGATTGGTGTACGTTTCTAATATCCCCATCCCCCTACTCGTATTGGGTGGAGGCCTGGTACTTGTCAGAGTGCGGTGTGCGAGTGACTATACGCTTATCTGTGTGCTATTCTTATCAGTACGCGGATTACGGTGAACCGTCCTTATTAAATCGAACCAACGCGGGTGAGGCTCATATCTTCGCGGTGCCCGTCGAAGGTTCACCGTAAGAATCTTGAGTAACACCTGGTTCACGCTTGCGAATCGGCGGGCGAATCTGCAAGAATTCGGCCGCCGGGCGTAGCGTTCACTCTGCATTGCCGCGGCCGATTCCACTTCGGCGGCAGCGGATTGGCTATAAGTGTGAACCAGGCCTAACAGTTGCGGCTTCACATCGTGGAGCGATTCAATCGTCTTCCCCCGTCCTCGTTAAATTCGAGAAATTGCGTAAGATTAGATAGGGCAGTGACATGATTTAATGAGGGCACCACTCGAGCTATCGATAATTTAATCGCATCAATGTCTGATATCTACGAGCCCCTTCCGGGAAATCAACGTGTGATCGGACATTTCTTTTTATCATATCTGACCTCATTGTACGAGCGTAAGAGCCACATTGATTGTCTTTCTTGTTAACGAGGTCAGAGTCCAAAGAATTTCGAAAGTACTCAATTCCTCGGGGCACAGCTAGCCCGACTCTGTGGCGGACGGCGATCGTAGAAGTCGTTAGAATACTTATTCGTTCGTCTGTTTTGTGAGTTAAGCCGACGTAGCGGTGACTTTTTGAGAGTGCCTGCTTGAACTACAAAGAGATGCCAAACAAATAATAGCAATAAATTAAATCGTAAAGCATATTGTCTGTTGCAACATAAAATGTTCCGAACTCCAAATGCAATTTTTTTACTAACCCATACGCGTTGTTACTTCAACAAAAACAGCTAGAAAACCATTTTTCTTTACTTTATCAGCAACAGAGATAAGAGAAGTGCATGACGCAGAGTCCGTTGTCATTGTTGTTTTGTCAGAGGTTACGTTGGTGGAAAGTGGCAATCTTTGGGGTTCTCACCCTCTCCCCTTTTTTTCTTTTGTATCGAAGTGCCTATATAACCAGGTTTCGGAAAATAAAAATTTCAGCTGTGTTAGAGACTTTTTTGTGTGGTGTCGTTTACCCGCAGTCTCGGGGTTTTTTCAACCATGAACAATTTAGCTCGTCTTTTTTTCTTTTTTTCCCCCGTTATGAAGCAACTTTGAGGGGCGACCGGAAAATAGACGTTGTTCAGTGGTGATAACCCGAGAGCCCATCGCTAAAAGTTTTATCTATATTAGGATGTTCCACTGCGCATTTATCAGCGAACTCTTTTAGTGACTCAGATTAAATCACTGTAGCAAAAAATAGCTTCGATGCCGTATTTAAAGAAACGTTCATACCTCTCAGTCAAGGCCACGACGAGCCTGATGACATTTCCTAAACTTAAAATAAGACACTCAGGTCTCATTCGCGTGTAAAATGTCGCACAGTCTTCATGCACATATAAGACTAAGTGGCAACACGTGAGGTCTTTTTCACCTAGCAGCAATGCTATCAGTTGTTAGGTGAAAGAGCTGCGTGCGTGCTAGTTTTCGCATTCCACCTCCGCTAAGCCCTCCGCAACGAAGAAGCCACTACTGCGCCTGCGCGCCGATGGCCTTCACTGTAGAGTTCCGGATAACGTAGCGGGTTGCGGAGAGCGCTGTGGGACCGCCAAAACGATGTACGAAAGCTCCCTAATAGGGAGTTTTTGTAGACCATTTTTTCAGCTCTGCTGCGCTCTCTGGAACGAAGGCGCCATTACTGAGCATACGCGGCGCTAGCCTTGCCTGCAGAGTCCCGGATCTCGTAGCGGGTTGCGGAGAACGTTGCGGAACAGCGGAAACGATCGATGAAAACTTCCTATTCTCTCTGCGTGCGCCATGTACAGTGACGCGCTCTACAATGCAGTCCGCCTTAACTTGTAAAGTTAATGTCTTAACCTAGAAATTTAAAATGTTTTAAAGGTGTGCTTCAGGGTCAACATTCACCCGATAGAAAATCAAAATGTACCCCCCCCCCGTCCTCTCCCCCTTCAATTTAACACGCTCCATTTTACTTGATGTCATCGTATGTTTCTTCTTATTACATAGGGAAAACATCACCGTTGACAGATGGAATAAAAAGAAATGTAACTAACTAAAAATGCATAAATAATATTGAACGTTACTTTGTCCCTGCGAACAACTCGCGGTAATAGGCCCTTTTCAAAATTCTGCGCCAACCCCTCTCCGCCATTGCTTGATCACATACTCGGAGCATGTATTGGGCACGAGGCCTACGCCAGCCTTTCGACGTGAACTCGGCTCAGCTCATATTGAAAATGAGCGCTGCGTCAGCATTCGGCGAGGACTCGGATTCAATCACGCGCTTCGTGTCCATGAATGGATGGATAAAGTTTAGTGGCTATAGTCCAGGGGTGGCCAAACTGCGGCTAGCGAGCCGCATGCGGCTCCTCGCGGGTCCAAGTGCGGCTCGCGGCACCCTGGCAAGCTTGCCTTCCTTCTCCTCCTGCGTCCCCAAAACAAAAATAGTTGTAAAATTAAAAAAAAATGTACAGTATTGGCGGCCTTGTATTAGACTACGTATAAACAACTGGACTTTCTTTTTGACACATAGATGCGTTCAGTGATGGTATACTTTATTGTTCTAAAAAGCATTTCGAACCGTATGCGCATAACGGGCGTCAGGGACCCATGCATTCATTCTTGCTCAGCGGTTAGAGAAGCGTTCTGCTCCATGGTGTTATTTGTTGTAGTCGACAATTATATTTGTCCCCTTTGAAAGGACTGTTCCTTCCATGCCGTTTCTTGATACAAATAGCTACCCCCCCCCCCCCCCGTTTCTTTTTCCTGCGGCTCTCTGAACGTTTGTGGTTTTGCACGCGGCTCTAACCCCATGTCACTCTGGCCACCCTTGGGCGGTAGCTTGCGCCACCTAGCCCACAGAGTCTAAAAAGACAAACATATGATTGCTCCCGGGCAATGTGGGATATCAGCAGGATGACCTTTGAAGGATCCATTCCAAGCAATGGCGCACTGCCAATGTTGCTCGATGAACTTCTGAAAAAGGTCGAGAACGTCGTTTCACTCTGCTTAGTTTAACAGTGCAGGTAAAACATATTTTCAGCCCCGTCATCTGCCGAGCTGCTTGCGTAGATGGCATCGATTGGCTCTTTCGAGCGTTTATAGGAAAGGTAAACGCTTCAAATTTCCCAGAGTGTATATAGATCGACGCTCAGAGTGGAATGACACCCGCAAAATTTGGCGTTCGCGGAGACAATGACCAACTTCTAACGGCACGCTTTAGTGTCCCTGCGCCACATCGCATCTTTCGGGTCTATAGGTTGTATTCTGAGCTTCGTCGTTTGGTGGAAGCTTTCCGTTGTTCACATCTTGTGCGTGCTTCGAAAATAGGAGAGTGAATGTATATATATACAGCGGCGTAGACTTTCCATTTTCCCAGGGGAGGGGGGGGGGGGTAGGCTGAGAAGTTTCCGAAAAGAGAAAAAAAATGGTTTTCCGCGAATTTTTTTTTTTTTGCACCAGCAATTATTAGTAGTTTATTTTAGGGGGTAAATTTTCCAGCGTACGTATATCGCCATGTGTCCGTCGCTGTGTGTCAATGTCAATCACCGTGCGAGCGTAGCCGTGTGTTCATCGCCGGTTCCACGGCGCATGCGCCGGCGAGCACAAATCTGAAAAACAAAATGCATGCGCCAGCGGCGAAGTCGTGGGTGTAGAACCCAGGCCCCTGTGGTTCTGAAGCAGTAATCCACTCGGCCACGAGTCTTTTCTCTTTAATACATGGAAATAAAGCCTGCTGCTGCAGAATATCAGGTCAAACGCTCATTATCAAGACAACGCACAAAACAGTGTTCGAACTCAACAGAGACTCAACGCTCATTAACAAGACAACGCTCTAAACAGTGTTCAAACAGAACAGAGGCTCAAGCAAACAAACACTTTGGTCAAGCAGGTATGTACGGTCAGAGAGTTTTACAGAAGCTCGTTACATGGCACGTAAACAGCGTCTCGGTAAGGATCATGGCCCGGGGGGGGGGGGGGGGGGGGCACGAGCGCCGCTGCCCCACCGTAGTATACGCCTATATATATATATATATATATATATATATATATATATATATATATTTAATTATATATATATATATATATATAAATTTTTTTTGTGTAGTCATTGATCCTTTACGTATTTACGTGCTGCTCGTAAAAGTAATTAAACATGAGGAAGATACATAGAAAGGGGGGACGGACAACGAGGACTTCCAACTAGCAACAACATGTTTAATTAGTCATGTTTAATTACTGTTACCAACACGCTCGTTTTGTACTTAATTCGTAAAAGTACTCGCGCGAGAATTTTTTTTTGTGTGTGTTTACGGCGTAGGCTGTAACAGCGCTCGGCGTAAAACGAAGTATAGGTGACTTTCGCGCCGTACGTGTTGTCGATCGGAGACGAGGTCAAACCAGTCAAACCGACGCGCAGCTTGCTTTTGTCTCCATCGGGCCGCCGAAAAAAGTCAAAAATAAAACAAACGAAACAGGGGCTATCGCGGGCCGATGCGCGGCTTCTCCGTACAACTCGGTGTGTATACCCACCTCGGCCGGGGGCATGCACGTCCGCTCGGTCGAAACCCGAACTCTCCGCGGTTGCTCGGCGGTGTACGGTGGTGGCACCTTCGATGAGGATGGAAGCCGTCTTCGTTCATCTTCGAAGGATCCCAGCTGCGAGCCTCCACGCTTCCACGACACACGCGACATCACGATCGTATTGTGTTTCCCCCTCTCGCGTTGTTTTCGCGTTCTCGGAGCGGTTCCATTTGGAGGACGAAGGGGATTATTGCTTCTCTGCGATGGATTTCTCGATACGAATAAGCCTGCTGTGGTCCGATATTTACTTTTCTTTCTTTTTTTAAAATCTTTATTCGAAGTATCGGTGTCTCTGAGCTATGTTTGGTTTGTGGGTGCACGCGTGGTACGTGTCCCGAGCGATGCATTGACAGTGCGTCCTTGCAAGAATAACTCCCGTCGAAACGTGCGTGTTTACGTGGACCGGATAGTACACGACGTTTTTTTCGGGGAAGTTTTGTTGTATACGGTTGTTTTTAGCGCGAGTAAATCTAGTTAAACTGAAACGTCGTCTACACTTGTCATTTCATCAGCTCCCGCGGTTACTTCGAAAGAGCTCAATTATCGTACTTTCTGGTGCATAAGCCGTTGTTTTTTTTTTTCCCAAATATTTCGTCGGTGCCTTATATACTACGGCGATACTTGTAGATGGCAACATACGGTAATCGGGACGTTTTTCTTATCGAAAGACTTTGTCCGAGGATATTAACTTATTCCGATCTAATGCGCCTATTTCACGGCGATTTCGTGCCGAGCGGCAGGCGGATATCGGTTTGAAGGCATTTTAAGGGTACGTGAAGCAGGGATATTACGGCAGTAACAATCGGAAAGCAATCAAAAAGATAAATACAAAACGATATGTTTTCCCCCTTTCGTATTATTATTGGAACAATACCGGAATACTCGCTCTGATAGCTGAGTGGCAGCAGAGTGATACCAAACGTAACAAAAACAAAAACGAAATCACGCGAAGAATGAAAACACAAATAGACACACATACACACATTGCACTCACATTAACACACGCACGCACACGCACGCACGCACGCACGCACGCACGCACGCACACACACACACACACTCACTCACGCTCTAAGAAATGCCCGCATGTCTACTTACCCGCCAAACACTCAAAGAGCCAATCTCCGCGATCTACGAAATCAGCTCAAGGAATGATGAGGCACGAGCATTCTCATTATTTGGCGAACGCAGTACATGGTCTAGCAAATGAAACAATTTAAACTATACGTACTGGTACGTAATTTGTTTTTTTGTTTGATGCGAAATAATTTTTTTTTTCGAATCGGATGTGAGGTTAATGCAATAATAATAATAATAATAATAATAATATATTTATTGCACGTAAGAAATATACATCATTACAAACAGGTCCGCAAAAGCACGAGAGTGCTTGTAGGCGTGACCTGGCAACCAACAAAGAAAGTACTAACCAGGGTTGGGCAGAAATACTCAAAAATGTATTTGGAAATACAAATACTAGGATACAATAAAATAGTAGCTAAAATACTGATACTAAAATATATCTGTAAAAATGTATCGCGATACGTATCGGAAATACATTTTAAATAGAGGCAAAAAGTCTTTGGAAATACAAATACAGGAATACATTTTAGGGAGGGACAGAAATACAAATACAGAAATACTGATACTGCAATACATTTTTCAAATTTGTTTGAGACGCCAACTGAGATGAAGCTTGAAGTTTGAAGTGGAAGTTTTTGATCGCGAAATTACTTTCCCGTAGGCTTGGCACTTTGCCTTGAAGGTATGCTGGTTTCGGACGACGAGGAGTCTTCAATGGGCTCGAAAAAACGTTCCATCAAGGACTGACCGCGGTCCCTTCCCTGAC
This sequence comes from Ixodes ricinus, assembly GCA_037355805.1. Lineage (NCBI taxonomy): Eukaryota > Metazoa > Arthropoda > Arachnida > Ixodida > Ixodidae > Ixodes > Ixodes ricinus. Next base: position 13,635 of record JAZHYW010065882.1, read on the forward strand.
ATCCTGTCTGTCTGACGAGAGATGCGAAAAGACTTCGACCTCTAAATAAATTCTATGTCACCCTAAATCCCATCAAAACGTCACCACGCCCCTGTTAACACTGATCCCATGACGTCACGGTGGAATGAACTGGTATTCTTTATCTGTAGGTGTGGCCTTGAACATGAAACTTTACCACGCTGCTGTATGAAAGGACAATACGTACTTTCGTTGTAGGTTACCTCGTTGAAGATCGTGCAGGCAGTGCCATTTGGAATTTTTGAGAATAGTGGACCACCTGAAGCATCCTGGAACGCATGTCTTATCTTCTTTTACGGTTGAAAAACGATACGGTGGCATCTCTGTTGTGAAGGTCCTTCCTGCCGACCCTCCGCCACCGACGCATGGATTGCAGTCCTCAAGTTTCGCCTAGCATCATCCAAACAGAGACCTCGTGGATTGCGACCTGATATTGCCGGCACAGGTGCGAGCTCTCCGAGAAACAGCGCGCTCGAGACGAGTCGCAGGTGTACGAAGTCTGGGTCGGCACAGCGAGGCCACGTCTGGCCTCCTTCCTGGGTTTCGGATCACCAGAGCAGCGGGTCACGTTCACGTCGGCTGATGACGTACCCTTGAGCCGTGCAATATTGCGGGCGCAGCCGCAGACGCATTCGAATAAGTGTTGAACTTCACTGCGTGAGTCATCCTACTATTTCAAGTCAACCACCGCCAGGCTCGTGCTGCAACCGACTGTGACTCAGCTTTGCCAGCTGGGTGTACTGTGTATACGCTAAGGCAAGAGAGACGGTTAGCAGCGGGCATTGGATGCCAGCAAACAATGACTCAAGAAATCCCTACCTAAGGACCTGCGGCAGAAGATGCTCTGACTCCACTCCTGGCACGCCACCCGGTTCGAGTCCCCGACTACGCAACACTTCTCAGAAGAGAGAAGAGGACGCATAGAAAAATAGTTTGGAGAATCGGAAGGAACCTTGGTCAGCATAGTAACAATGCCCCAGCATCTCCTCGACCCTGGTGCCCTCAGAAGTAAAAACAAAAGCGTTCGGACTTGTATTTTTTCTTTTTTTTCTGTGGGGGGGGGGGGGGAGTATTTTTCAAGACATGTAACGAAATACATTTCATCTTGATTGTATCGCGATGCAAAGAAACATTGCAAATGTATTTTGATACAGGAATACAGATACTGGTGAAAAAAATGTATCGCGATACAGAAATACAGATACGAAACGTATTTCTGAAATACTATCGCGATACATTTGTATCGCGATACTGCCCAACCCTGCTACTAACAACCTCAAATAACACAAAGTACAAAATAAACAGAAAAACGCAGTACTCTTAACGCGTACAACAATTTAAAAATCGTAGGTATCAACACCAATTGCTAAGCTTTTTTTTATCAATTTCAACGACTGTAGATGTAAAGCTCATTAGGCAACAAATTAAAGTAATGAGGAACGTAAAAAGACCGAAACCGCTTTCCGTAATTTGTGTATACCTTAGGGAGCGCGAACCGCTCTATTTTCTCAAAACCTTTTGTTTTTAACAGGTTTATTAAAACGTACTATTATAATAATTCTTAACTAGTATATCATAGATATATAATCTTTCAGTTGAAAAAAGCTGTAGCGAACGCATTTTTGACTCCTGTTCTTAACTCATCCAATTTGGTTCTATATGTTAAATTTCTACAAATGTTATGTAAAATATTGTCTAATTTACTTTTTCTAGAGTTCGAACAAGAACCTTAAAGCGTGACACCATACCGAAGCAACGACTCTCCCAGAGCTTGAAAAACCCTCATTCTCAAAGTCAGGTTGGTTACACCTCGCAAACGATATAAAAATGCAGATACTGTGCGAATTCCTTTCGCAAGATACTCAATATTACGATTCCAAGAAAGTTGTTCATCAAAGAAAACACCCAGATGTTTTATCGAAGATACATATTCAAGCGGCATACAATTACATCTTTCGCAGTTAGATCGATGTAGAACCAGCGGAATGTTAAACTTTATTGTCTTATGAGGATTACGGAAACACATTAGTTTGGTTTTATTTATGTTAACACAGATACGATTGTTTTTGAACCATATGCCATTAGCTCGTAGATATCGGCTTGAAAAGACGACAGTGCTTCCAATTCATTGTTTCCCACGAGTACAAGAGCGGTGTCATCGGCGTATTGGAAAACGCGTGAAAAAAAAATTAAATTTACCTATTTTATTCACATAGATGTTAAAAAGAAAAGGACCCAAAATAGATCCTTGGGGGACGCAGAAGGAATTATCAGTAAATTACTTTTAAAATCACCAATCTTTACTAATTGACTCCGTTCGGAAAAGATAGCTGGTTAGAAATTGGTTAGAAAAAGCCATGTATTGTGAACTGAAGGAGCGAATAATCATCGGTGGAAAAACAAATTGAAAACTTCACGAAGTTCAGGACATACAAAACTAATTCCAGGTTACTTTTTTTAAAGAAAACGTCCTTACTGCACGTGCGCAAATATAGTTTTGTTAAAAGCATATTTGTGATTTCTGTTCGAGAAATACTCACCCGTGGTTTGTTAAAAAAATAATGGCGTGGAACTGCTTTCCCGTGCTCAAATTTCGGGCAATTTTCAAGTTTTCTTTTTACACGTTTTTAACCTAAAAAAGATTACGACGCCAAGACAGCTTTTGCATACAAATGGACCTTTCTTGAAACGCCAGCGCCACCTGTGAGCGCTCTGGAGCATAATTATGGGAACTGTGAAGGTGTGGCGCCCTGTAGCCAAGCCAAGTCTAGCCTTGTCGAGCTTTTGCATGCAATAGGTGTCGCACGCTACCACCCGAACTGCAGCGTCATTCTTAATCCGTGATTATAATGCAATTAATGCAAAGGTGTAAACGAGCTGGACAAGAATGACCATAATAATCCCTGGAGAAGGCGAACAAGTGGAACAAAGGGCAAACACAAATCTCCAAAGACACAGATTTGTGTTTGTCCTTCGTCGCACTTGGTCTGAAGGTAGGTTATGGCGGCGCCCATGGACAGCTGTCTGAAAACGCCTGTACTCCGTTCACATATACAGCGGGCGCTAAGTTAGCGCTACGTGAGCGCTCGAAGGAGCGCCTACGTAGCGCTCTAGCGTTTGACTTCGTTCTAATATAGCGCGCGATTAGCGCTTTATACTTCTATTTCCCCTTAGCAAAGCAAATTGTTGTGTGCATGTTTATACAGCCGGAAGTTAGTCTGCCTCAGTGGGCGTCTGGTGTCTGAGCTGTAGATGTGCAATTTAGCCAGTGCGGTACAACCGCTAGCCTGGGGTCTTTAACGTCCACCACGCAGTAGTGATACACGACCGCACGCGCGGTACGATGCTCATCCAGATCGAAACGGGCAGGGGTGGGTCTCGAACTTTCACCTTAAGATGTACCGCAGGAAAGGCTACAAGCTCGAGCTCCTTCCTCTGGGGAACATCTCGGCGGCACAAGCTCTCGTGCACTAAGGGCAGCTGCCAACGCTGTGATCTCGCGCTTCTAGCTTCGCTGTGGTCCAACATTAGGTGAAACGCAGTATTTAAAGTAGCGCCTTGTTAGCGCTCCAGTAGCGCCTTGTTAGTGCTTCAGTAGCGGGTTAGCGCGTGCACTGCGGTTCCGGTTCCTGTGGTTGGGTATGCATCAGCAGCACCATGGCGGATATGTGGGATGCTGAAATAGAAATGCGACAAATGCTCTTACATACGCGATTAGTGCATATGTGTGTGGACGGCTTAACGCCCAGAAAAGCCTTCTGGGTGCGCGAAATCCTTCGCCACCGAGATACCAACGGGTACCCGGCGAACCTTGTTCCGAAGCTGAGGGACCGAGACACAGAGCACTTTCGAAGGTGATTATTATTTTTAACTGCGTGTCGTTGAAACCGGGGTCACGCATATCGAATAGAAAGTGATGAGGTCGTACCCAATTAATTAGTCGCTCAGAGTACATGACTCTGGATCGCCTGCCCGACCGTTTGCTTGAGAGCGGCTCTTCTACTTCCTCATCTTTCAATGCCAAAGGAAAAACAACAACAAAGGAATCGCCGTGCACGCGCTGTTCCGCAGCAGCAAGCACGGCACAAAGAGCGTGAGAGCGCTAACAGAGCGCTTCTGAAGCGCTAACAGAACGCTGCTGAAGCGCTAACCGAGCGCTACATCACGAGCTTGGAAGCGCCACATGAGCGCTCCTTCGAGCGCTCACGTAGCGCTAACTTAGCGCTCCATTGTATGTGTGATCCGGCCTTAAAGCTGCAGACTAGAAGCTCCACCTTCAGAACGAGCTTTCTGCCCTTGCTAACATAACCGTGAACGCGCAGGCACGCGCAACCAAAGCACTGCAGAAGCCAACGAGCTCGTACTGAAGGCGGAGCTTCTAGACTCAGCTTAATTAATGGTGAATGGAGTATAAAGGTCGGTTCTCAGATGCAGCGAAGCGCCCATGTAGCGCTGCTCACGTGTCGTCAGCTACTTATCGTCTGCCACGAGCGACAGTTTTGACGGTGCGATACAAAGCTGGTGAACGCTCCCGTCAGCACGCGCTTAGCGCGAGGTCAGAGCTATGCTCGTAGCGCTCGGCTGCATGTGTGAACAGGCATTTACTCAACCAATTCCTGTAGCAAAAAAAACAAAAAACAACAACAACGTTGAATGCGTGAGTGATATTTCACCTTTTTGCACGTGGCCCTCGCCTGATGGCCCATTAACAAAAAAGAACGGTGGCCCGCCCATACAGAACGATTGCCCATCCAAAAAAGGGCAGTTGACAGACGTGCTGTAATTAAGGGTTTTGAACGCGAACTTAGGCAACGTGGTTCTTGCAGTCGGTACGGCGGTAGCTGCAGGCGACGGAGCAGCGACCCTCACAGTTCCCATAATGCCTCACGCGCGCTGCTTGAGAACGCGTGCTACTTTCCAGAAAGGTCCATTGGTGCTATAACTTCCAAAATCGCCAGGCTATTTTTACGTATGCCAAGACAGGGATATCCTTGTAGTCTATCTGCTACCGTATCCTAAAATAAACGCGCGGATCAGACCTTTTAAATTCGATTTGAGCAATCACCATTTTTTTTTTCGGAAGAAAGATAGGTAGATGGCGACGCGTGTACGGGTGCCGTTATTTTCCCGAAGAAATCATTGCGAATACCGATTAATTCCGGCATTCTGAGTACCTTTTCAAGCAAATTTTTCTGCACTTTGTGGTAGTATGACTAGTGTTTTGTTTAATGCACGAATGCGAAACTACCCCGGTAGCCTCCTAGAGAAAGGGGGGGGTGATGTCTTAGCCTCGCAGAAAGGTTAATCATGAAACAAATAACGCAACAAAAGGAAAACAAAATAATAATAAAGACGTTTTAAAACCTCTGTGACTGTCGTTTTCTTTGTTGTTTGCATAGTGACATCATTATCTCCGGGAGATTACGCTGCGCCGCTCTCAAAGATGCTTTAGGCGATTTTCCACAGCTGTATTGGGCCTGCATAACCAACTTAATATTGGTCATCGTGACTTACATGTTCCCTACATATGCGTGTGACGCATGAGATCTTCCCTCTCATCATACGAAGTAAACGACGCCCCTACGAATGAGCGGCGAGGATTACAATTTGAAAGAGTATCATGCCGGCGTGCAGTTGCGTATCGCTACTGCGCAATGCACGCAGTAGTGAGTATTTAGCCAGTGCAGTCGGACTGCACTGACTAAATATTTTTTCCACAGCGTGAAACAGTGTCTCGTCCTTCAGAGGCAGGTTGACAGCGTGCCAAGTCTCATTTGTTCGTTTCACTGCTTTTGAGTATGTTAAAGGGTACACCCGGCAATTTTGTTGAACTATCCCAACTAACTATATTTTCTGAAACCCGGCCTTTATCCTTTCAGGTATGTTGTTTAGTATCGCGAAATTTGAAATAGTTATTGTGAAATCGGCAAATGAAAATGAAACCAAAACCAGCATTCAAACATACTTGCGCTTTTCAGTGCCGTGACGTCAAGGAAGCAGGCTTGCAGGTCGAGCGGGTTGTCTAAATATGGACAATGCCGAGCATTTGTTTCCTGCTGCTGCGCGGGTGCTGGAGCGAGCTTCCAAAGCATTAATTTAATACCATGAAACTGCTTGGAATCAGTTGGGAACAAAGTCTACGGTCTAAAATGTGAAGCCTTTCCTTCCACTGACGTCACTTTTTTATTGTGGCCAGCAAGGACTTTCACTTTAAAGAACACGGTGAGGACAAAAATTGTAAATTCGATAACTTCGGGAAAAAATATCTTTGACCCAATATTTGGATTACTATTTCAGCGATGTTTATTGGTGCGTTCAGCAAATTATCACGCAAATTGGGGACTATAAAGGAAACGCCGTAGTATACCTTTAAGAAGCATTAAGGGAGTTGGATGTACTTCTAAACTTTAGGTGTCGTGCCTAAGCTTAGACAGAAAAAGTTTAGGAAGTCGTGCGGAACTTTAACAAACCGAGAAGAGCACATCGTTTTCTACCGCGAACATTTCTTGTATACTAAATATTTAAATAAACAAAACTTGGTGTTATCACATTGACACCATCGTGATTATAAAATTATAATTATGTACCCGTACTTAGGCGAAAAGACAAGGTCACGAATGCGCCAACACTTCTCGAATAAATCGTCCGTCCCCATACGGCTTTCTGTATGGGGACGGACGTAACTAGCAATGGGCTTCGCCGCATTGCTTAGTTACGATGCGGAATAGACGCTCCATTTCCCGAAGGGGTACCTTTCGTTGATACTCGCATTAGGGAATCGCGATTCGCCAGCGACTCTGCTTCATTTGAGGACAGTGTATACGTATTTACATGACTCTGGTAGTGTTACTATTCATTTGAAAATGTTAAAACTTCAAACATGTCCCTCACTCGACGCCGCATTTGAGACGTGTGCTGAGGTCCGGGACAGAAACTCGGCCACGCTCGATCTTTTTTGGCGTCAGTGTACGCCGGTGCTGGAAGTATACATCAGAGGCTCTGGACTCGACAGAGTTGGATTCGATGCCCTGCGGAGCGCACTGATTGGGCTTGAGCGACAAAAGCGCAAAGTCATCGTCGTGATAGAATTAATAGTCTTGTAATTCTATATGTTAATTGTCGAAGCGTTCGAAATAAAACAGACGACCTTGCTGCTTTAATCTCTATCACTAATGCTAGTATTGTTATCGGGACTGAATCCTAGCTTGAAGAATCTATCTGGGATCTGGAAGTTTTTCCTTCCAATTTCACTGTGCACCGTAAAGATAGGAATGGCTTCGGTGGTGTTGTCTTTTTGCTCATTCATGAAAGTTTAAAAAGCTGCAAGATTATTTCAATGGCTTATCATGTGAAACTGTCTAGTGCCGCGTCTATCTTGAAAATGGCAAGACCTCCGGCAAGTGACGTTAACCCATTTTTGTTTTGCATGATGCTTTTTTTGTTGTTGGTGATGGTTTTGTCGTGGTCGGAGGTGACTTTAATTTACCCGACGTTCAATGGTTAGATCGTCATCCCTTGACTGTTAGCTCTTCTGGCCCGTATTCAGCATTTATTAATCTTATCAACGACTACGGCTTGAAGCAGTTTATACAGGAGCCCACAGGATTTGTGCCAGCTGATCGGGCACCCTTGACTTTCCTTTTAGAAAATCATGATACGGCGATCTCTGCTGTAACAGTCATCCCCGGTCTAAGTGACCCTAAGGCCGTGATTGCGAATTTGACTTGATTTGCTTCGTCCAAAGAAAGTGTATTTATTTGATAGAGGTGATTATGCTGGCTTATCTGAAAACCTCAGTTCATTCCTTCCTGTCTTTGAAGAAATTGATACAGCGGGTGACGTTAATTTATTATGGAACGTTCCCAAAACCAGATTAACAAGTCTTCTTGAAAATTTTTGCTCCATCTAGAGTTCTTACGTCCAAGCGACGTCGTGACAAACCATGATTTAATTCTGAGCTGCGCAGGCTGACAAATAAAAATAAGCGTGCATTGAAACAATACCGCACACTCCATAACTCCGCCTCACATAATAAACTAATAGAGCTAGGATCTCTTCTTAAACGTGCAATCACTTCGTCCCGGGCAAATTATTTCGCGACTCTGAATACCAAGCTCAAACAGAACCCTAAGGAGTTCTGGAAGTTTCTTGGGTCTAATCGCAAGGATACTGTAGGTGTTCCGTCTTTTATCGTCAATGGTAACCTTTTACCAAATGACAACAAAAAGGCTATCCCCTTCAATGATTACTTTAGATCCATATTTGCCGACGTCACTACGTATCACTACACTTACTCGGATGTTGCTGCTAATATTATGGTATTCATGCCCGAAATTCAATTTCATATAGAGGGTATTTTACAATTGCTAATCAAAATAAAACACGGTTCAGCGACTGGTCCCGACGATATTCCAAACACTATATTAAAGTCTTGTGCTGAGATTATTTCTTGTTAATTGGTCATTATATTTACTGTATCCTTAAACCCTGGTTCTTTACCACTAGACGGGAAGTCAAGTGGTGAAGATCCGATCCACAAGTCTAGTCTCAAGAATCTGGTTTAGGCCCATCTCTCTCACGAGCGAATCCTGTAAAACAATGGAACCCATAATTTACAGCAATCTCATGAATCACCTAGCCCTAATTAATTTTTTTACTTCGGCTCAGCATGATTTCTTCTCCGGGTCATCTTGCACTACGCAGTTAACGGAATTCTATCATGATCTAGCACTATCACTTGATAAAAATAAGCAGGTCGACTGCATTTTTTGGGGGGAATTTAAAAAGGCTTTCGATATAGTTCCTTATTCTCTCCTCATGTTTAAACTTCAGATGCTTAAGATCGATCCTAATGTTATTTGTTGTATAGGTGATTACTTGAATTACAGGAAACAGTCCGTGTTAATTAATGGAATCCAGTCCACGTATGTAAATGCTACTTCTGGTGTCCTCAGGGGTCGGTGCTAGGACCGCTCTTGTTTTTAATTTTTATTAACGATATAGTTAAAAACGTTTCTTCTAACATAAGATTATTTGCCGATGACTGTGTTTTAGTTTTATACAGAGACGTCGCTTGCAACACTGACATGTTTGCTCTCCAAAGCGACTTTAGATAAGATCGAGGCTTGATGTTTTAAATGGAGCATGATTTTAAATCTATCGAAATGTACTCACATCAGGTTTACTAGGAAAACTCTTTTTTTTTTTTGCCTCATCATACTCTATTGGGGGGTCACCGGTGAAACTTTTAACTGAGGCTAAATATCTAGGAGTTATTTTTTCGTCAGCTCTAACTTGCAACAAACATGTTGACTACATCACTGCAAAGGCTAGTCGGTCACTAGGTTTCATTAAACGTAATTTTAGGTTGGCTTCATCATCGCTAAAAGAAACAGTGCATTTTTCTCATGTACGATTCATTCTTGTTTATCCGTGTAAAATCTGGGACCCCTATAAGCTAAAATTAGAAGATCAGATTGAAAAAATCCAGAATCGCGCTGCCAGGTTTGTTACGGGAAATTATTATTTCAGGAGTAAGTGTTACTGAACTTAAGTCGTCTCAGAGTGAGGCCTTTGAGTCAGAGACGTCAATGCCTCTGTTTGAAACTTTTATTTAACATTTTTCACGGAAATACTTGAATCTCTAAATGAACATATATCCTAAAGCCATGCTCACCTGTCTCTCCGAAAAGATAATTCAAAGAATATTTGTCCATATAAACGTAGAGCTAATGGTTTTAAATGCTTTTTTTTTCGCGGTCACTTGATGTCTGGAATAAATTACTTAATGAGGTTGTAGAAATTTCAATGTCTGCGTTGTTTTCTAACGAACTCCAGTTGTTTGTTTAAATATGATATTCAAATGTTTCTAAGATTTGGATTTGTTGTGTTTTTTTTCCCGCGTATATTGACGTTTTATATTTGTTATAATTTTTTGATCATGTAAGTGGTTTTTTGTGTGCCCCCCCCCTTTTTTTTTTACTGTAATGCCTTTTTAGGCGTTGTAGGTATCGAATAAATAAAATAATAAATAAATAGGCCAATCGGTGCGCTCTATTAACTTCGGCCCCAACTTTGTGTTTGACAAGTTTAGAGGCAGAGGTGGGGACTGGAGTGACTACAGTTGGAATTTCAACACGGGCTGCTCTAGTAGATCAACTCGGACGGCGTACCCTAGGCACATAGCGGCGCGAGCCGTGCAGAAAAATCGAAGGTGCCTAGCGCTCACGCATTCCAGAAAATTTAGAACCATCCGTCTTTTACACAAACAGAAAAAAAAAGTGTACAGGCGAGTTGGTGAAACAAAGGTATAACTTAAAACCATGACACAAAGGAAGGAAAAAGCAGACAAATAGATGGACACGTACACAACACATACTGTGTTTGTGTGTATCTTTCTTTTCTTGTGATCGCTGTTAATCCCTAATGTCAGGATTTGTAAGGTAACAAGCCAGCTTAATCGAGTCTCCCACGAACCATCGTAAGCAGGCAAAATTCGGCCGTTCCACGGTTTTAAAGTGAACTCTATTGCACCACAGGCTTATATATCGCCACAGCCGCACCTCGAGACAGCCGGAGCAACTCTGCAGCGTCGAGACTCCATTTCTCGCTAGTTGTGCACGGAAAAAAGATATTTTCCAAAGCCAGAGAGTTGCGCTCATGCCTGCCACAAAACTCCGCAGAACTCTTGATGTGGGGCGGGGAGAGAGAGAGAGAGAGAGAGAGAGAGAGAGAGAGAGAGAGAGAGATAGAAAGAAAAAGAAAGGGAGAAGAAAGAGAGAGAGTATGTTGGCTTTCAGGGGTCCAGTCTATGAGCACTTTCTCACCTCAAAGCGAAGCACACCGCACTACATGCCGTACGAATTAATAGAAGTGAAAAGGAAGTGTCAGGTGAACTTGTGTTTGGGTGGTGCGATTCGTGGAGCACTAACGAAGTATAAGGTAACTGGGCCCGCTCTCTGAGTTTGTCCACATTTTTATAGTCACCGTTAGTGTAAAAAAAATCGTACCGTCGCCAGCAGTAATCTTCTCATTAGAGAGTTTTAGTCAGACTTGGGAAGTAATCCGTTAGGGTTACTTGTAATCCATTACTTTTTGAAGTAATTTTGTAATTGCCATGTTACTTTTTTTTGTAAGTAATTCTGAAAAATTAACATAACGGATTTGGGTGAAATCCGGCTATCGATTATTGAGACGTCATCTGGTCATTTCGCTGAGTGAGGTGATGGCAGCTATAAGACCAATACAAGCGTCAGAAGTTGATTGTGTTAGTTTGTCAGCATAAATAAAACAAGTACTCTGTGGCGACTTCATTTCATCTAATAATCGCCGCCGTTCCCAAAAATAACTGACACACCCCGCTAAACCCCAAATCAAACCATACCAATTAAAAAAAAAAACACTGTATAAGTAAATGAAATAGGATCATAAAAATTGTGTTAAAAAGTACTTGTAGTTTACTTTGATAGTGCATTGTACTTTGCCTCAAGTGCATGCTGTTTGGTGTACTTGCTATTTTACTTGAAGTACATAACCTCTAATTTACTTTGTCGTTTACTTTAAGTACTTTTTATCTGTACTTTACCCAACACTGCTTAAACTCTCTATTATCACTGGACACAAAAAAGAAAGTTTTACTCAAAGGGGAAAAAACAAAAAACACTGGGGAACCATTCGCGAAACAAATAGCTTGGGCTTGATTGTCCATGCTCTGCATCTTACTACGCTTGACCACTTATTAATTATTATAGAATTTGGGCTCTGTTCAACTAAACTGTCGGCGTTCTATCGAATTTTACAGTTCTCGTTAAGGCCCGTTCACACTCTTGCGACCGAGTACGACCGAGAGAGACCAGACCAGTTTTTAAGCTCTTGCGATCTCATAGGACCAGCTCCGCTGTAGCGCATCCGGTCCTAAAAGATCGCAAGAGGCTTAAAACCGGTCTGGTCTCTCTCGGTCGTACTCGGTCGCAAGAGTGTGAACGGGCCTTTACGGTCGACAATGAATGTCGCAGTAAGGCTGCTTGCGCCCACATTGACCCCAGCTGAATCAACCAGTCCAGTAGGGGAGCGAGTATTGCATGGGTAATTCTGAAACTCAAGAAATGCTCGTTTATTTCGTACAAAGGTCGCGAAGCTATTCTTTTATTCTGATGTGCCGAAGGATTGGCTAGAAAGCGGCCTGTCTAGGGACCACGCCGCGTACTGGCTTATAATATAGCATCTTGGTTTATATTTTCATGGATGAATGTATAATTAAATATTTCCAAACCTGTCGAGTCAGAAAGCGGCGCGCGCCTAGACACCTTTAAAATTTAGCACACACTTGTTCGTTGCTACTGCCATCTGTTGTCAGCGTGTAGAAACTCGGAAATCTTGTCCTGCTAATTTTAGCTCCATCGCTATCTTAGTCGCTTCGGTATCTTTAGAGAGAAAGGGCGGGCCTGTATCCCCATTTGGCGCGCGAAAATTTCGCCCGGTATCCTCAAAATCTGGCGGTAGATTACTGCGGTTTACGCGCAGAGAAAAGGGTTGCATGTACAGTTTTGTTTTCCACTAACCCGGAACCACGAAATTTCTTCAGTAGCGAGCTGTGGGAGGAGTATCAATTAAAACGTTTCCATGGGTTCTGCATGATTCCGGTAGTGCGCTTAGAGATCGTGGTGCGTTTCTTATTAAAAGGAATCTTATCTGGAGGAATCGTCAGGGGGAGGAAGGGGCGCATGACACCACGACTTGCGAAGTCATGGTGTCATAGGCCCTCAACACTATCCATTTATGAATGATCCGCCCCGTAACAATTTGAGAAACGCGGGGGAGCAACACCGGCTGCTCTTCGTCATTTGGCAACACCGGCTGCACGCGCCGACGATTCGTTCAAGATACCGCAAGCTCCCGGTCATACTTAGTCCCAAATGCTTGCGCTCACTTACAATTCCTACTCGGGGCCAGTGTCGTCACAAAGGGGGGGGGGGGGGCTGACCCTCGTGATGCCACTGCTCGGGGCGTCAAGCAAAGGTGTCGGGCTGCGGATCGAACGGACCGGGGTTTTATCTTTACTGGTCCGCTCGGTAAATCTTTTCTTGTAACGATTAATTATTCAGTTATAATTACGTATGATGAAGTATGACGAAATTTGTCTTCTATAGATTGTGCTAGATTTCAAATTTTGTGTAACGCTTTTCGTCACACTCAAGTGTAATGCTTTTCCCACAAAATCAGGCCCATACGCACATTCCACGTTAAAATCTTGTCCTAAAAGAAATACGGATAGAAATACGGAAGGACAGGCCTTATGCAATTCAATTCGTCGCACCTGAAGCACCTGAAGAAACTGCGCCGCAAGATCAGAGTCACATATTGGGACAAGGTCCGTTCTGACGACCGTGCTAACTCACTTGACACCTACGACCCTCATATCGACTCTACAATCTATCCTCGCAGACAGTACAACCCTCACGACCGTAGACGAGGACCAACCTACACCCGACATACCGCTACTCAAGCTCTGGGCCTAGCGCCGCCGGGCCGAGCTACAAGCCAATCGTAACCCCCTGCAACCCGAAGGTCGCGTCTTGGTCAATCATATAACTGCGCGCGCTCGGCGACACGAAAAACAATTATCACGCAACCGGTGGTACGGCTGGTGTGACAGCCTCGGCTCCGGGGCTGGGAACAAAGCCTTATGGCGAACCTTCCGAGCAATGGAGCGGGGCGGCCAACAGGCAGACCCATCCGGCGAGCATTCGGCTGGCCCTCAACCTCACCCGAGAGGAGTTCGCGAAAAATGTAGCAGACAGTTTCTTCCCAAACCACCAGCAACCTCCGATCGACCCTCCTTCGAATGAGGCAATGGACACTTTGGGCCTTACTGATCCGTTTACGAAAGCAGAGCTCATCGCCGCCATTGAAGCAACAAAGAAACACTCGTCCCCCGCGGATATGACAACATCCCGTACGAGCTGTTCAAGAATTTAGAGGGGAAGCCATTGATGCCCTCCACCAGGTGATGAACCAAGTATGGGCCGAGGGCATCATACCACCCGAATGGAAACACTCGGTGGTGGTGCCTATACCCAAACCAGGCAAGCCACCGACCAGTCTTCAGGCCCTCCGACCTATTTCCTTGACACCAACGGTCTGCAAGCTGTTTGAGAGGATGCTGGCTACTCGACTATCGTGGTGGCTAGAATACCACTAGAAATACCATCCCACTCAAATCGGATTCAGAGCGAACTTGGGCACGGAGGACGGCCTGGCCATCCTGGCAGATGAAGTTCTACATGTGTCGCCCACATAGTCGAGTAGCCAGCATCCTCTCAAACAGCTTGCAGACCGTTGGTGTCAAGGAAATAGGTCGGAGGGCCTGAAGACTGGTCGGTGGCTTGCCTGGTTTGGGTATAGGCACCACCACCGAGTGTTTCCATTCGGGTGGTATGATGCCCTCGGCCCATACTTGGTTCATCACCTGGAGGAGGGCATCAATGGCTTCCCCTCTAAATTCTTGAACAGCTCGTACGGGATGTTGTCATATCCGGGGGACGAGTGTTTCTTTGTTGCTTCAATGGCGGCGATGAGCTCTGCTTTCGTAAACGGATCAGTAAGGCCCAAAGTGTCCATTGCCTCATTCGAAGGAGGGTCGATCGGAGGTTGCTGGTGGTTTGGGAAGAAACTGTCTGCTGCATTTTTCGCGAACTCCTCTGGGGTGAGGTTGAGGGCCAGCCGAATGCTCGCCGATGGGTCTGCCTGTTGGCCGCCCCGCTCCATTGCTCGGAAGGTTCGCCATAAGGCTTTGTTCCCAGCCCCGGAGCCGAGGCTGTCACACCAGCCGTACCACCGGTTGCGTGATAATTGTTTTTCGTGTCGCCGAGCGCGCGCAGTTATATGATTGACCAAGACGCGACCTTCGGGTTGCAGGGGGTTACGATTGGCTTGTAGCTCGGCCTGGCGGCGCTAGGCCCAGAGCTTGAGTAGCGGTATGTCGGGTGTAGGTTGGTCCTCGTCTACGGTCGTAAGGGTTGTACTGTCTGCGAGGATAGATTGTAGAGTCGATATGAGGGTCGTGGTGTCAAGTGAGTTAGCACGGTCGTCAGAACGGACCTTGTCCCAATATGTGACTCTGATCTTGCGGCGCAGTTTCTTCAGGTGCTTCAGGTGCGACGAATTGAATTGCATAAGGCCTGTCCTTCCGTATTTCTATCCGTATTTCTTTTAGGACAAGATTTTAACGTGGAATGTGCGTATGGGCCTGATTTTGTGGGAAAAGCATTACACTTGAGTGTGACGAAAAAGCGTTACACAAAATTTGAAATCTAGCACAATCTATAGAAGACAAATTTCGTCATACTTCATCATACGTAATTATAACTGAATAATTAATCGTTACAAGAAAGATTTACCGAGCGGACCAGTAAAGATAAAACCCCGGTCCGTTCGATCCGCAGCCCGACACCTTTGCTTGACGCCCCGAGCAGTGGCATCACGAGGGTCAGCCCCCCCCCCCTTTGTGACGACACTGGCCCCGAGTAGGAATTGTAAGTGAGCGCAAGCATTTGGGACTAAGTATGACCGGGAGCTTGCGGTATCTTGAACGAATCGTCGGCGCGTGCAGCCGGTGTTGCCAAATGACGAAGAGCAGCCGGTGTTGCTCCCCCGCGTTTCTCAAATTGTTACGGGGCGGATCATTCATAAATGGATAGTGCTGAGGGCGTATGACACCATGACTTCGCAAGTCGTGGTGTCATGCGCCCCTTCCTCCCCCTGACGATTCCTCCAGATAAGATTCCTTTTAATAGAAACGCACCACGATCTCAAGGCGTAACGCGCACTACCGGAATCATGCAGAACCCATGGAAACTTTTTAATTGATACTCCTCCCACAGCTCACTACTGAAGAAATTTCGTGGTTCCGGGTTAGTGGAAAACAAAACTGTACATGCAACCCTTTTCTCTGCGCGTAAACCGCAGTAATCTACCGCCAGATTTTGAGGATACCGGGCGAAATTTTCGCGCGCCAAATGGGGATACAGGCCCGCCCTTTCTCTCTAAAGATACCGAAGCGACTAAGATAGCGATGGAGCTAAAATTAGCAGGACAAGATTTCCGAGTTTCTACATGCTGACAACAGATGGCAGTAGCAACGAACAAGTGCTAGTTGGCTAAATTTTAAAGGTGTCTAGGCGCGCGCCGCTTTCTGACTCGACAGGTTTGGAAATATTTAATTATACATTCATCCATGAAAATATAAACCAAGATGCTATATTATAAGCCAGTACGCGGCGTGGTCCCTAGACAGGCCGCTTTCTAGCCAATCCTTCGGCACATCAGAATAAAAGAATAGCTTCGCGACCTTTGTACGAAATAAACGAGCATTTCTTGAGTTTCAGAATTACCCATGCAATACTCGCTCCCCTACTGGACTGGTTGATTCAGCTGGGGTCAATGTGGGCGCGAGCAGCCTTACTGCGACATTCATTGTCGACCGTAAAGGCCCGTTCACACTCTTGCGACCGAGTACGACCGAGAGACCAGACCGGTTTTCAAGCCTCTTGCGATCTTTTAGGACCGGATGCGCTACAGCGGAGCTGGTCCTATGAGATCGCAAGAGGCTTAAAAACTGGTCTGGTCTCTCTCGGTCGTACTCGGTCGCAAGAGTGTGAACGAGCCTTAACGAGAACTGTAAAATTCGATAGAACGCCGACAGTTTAGTTGAACAGAGCCCAAATTCTATAATAATTAATAAGTGGTCAAGCGTAGTAAGATGCAGAGCATGGACAATCAAGCCCAAGCTATTTGTTTCGCGAATGGTTCCCCAGTGTTTTTTGTTTTTTTCCCCCTTTGAGTAAAACTTTCTTTTTTGTGTCCAGTGATAATAGAGAGTTTAAGCAGTGTTGGGTAAAGTACAGATAAAAAGTACTTAAAGTAAACGACAAAGTAAATTAGAGGTTATGTACTTCAAGTAAAATAGTAAGTACACCAAACAGCATGCACTTGAGGCAAAGTACAATGCACTATCAAAGTAAACTACAAGTACTTTTTAACACAATTTTTATGATCCTATTTCATTTACTTATACAGTGTTTTTTTTTTTTAATTGGTATGGTTTGATTTGGGGTTTCGCGGGGTGTGTCAGTTATTTTTGGGAACGGCGGCGATTATTAGATGAAATGAAGTCGCCACAGAGTACTTGTTTTATTTATGCTGACAAACTAACACAATCAACTTCTGACGCTTGTATTGGTCTTATAGCTGCCATCACCTCACTCAGCGAAATGACCAGATGACGTCTCAATAATCGATAGCCGGATTTCACCCAAATCCGTTATGTTAATTTTTCAGAATTACTTCAAAAAAAAGTAACATGGCAATTATAAAATTACTTCAAAAAGTAATGGATTACAAGTAACCCTAACGGATTACTTCCCAAGTCTGACTAAAACTCTCTAATGAGAAGATTACTGCTGGCGACGGTACGATTTTTTTTACACTAACGGTGACTATAAAAATGTGGACAAACTCAGAGAGCGGGCCCAGTTACCTTATACTTCGTTAGTGCTCCACGAATCGCACCACCCAAACACAAGTTCACCTGACACTTCCTCTTCACTTCTATTAATTCGTACGGCATGTAGTGCGGTGTGCTTCGCTTTTGAGGTGAGAAAGTGCTCATAGACTGGACCCCTGAAAGCCAACATACTCTCTCTCTTTCTCTCCCTTTCTTTTTCTTTCTATCTCTCTCTCTCTCTCTCTCTCTCTCCGCCCCACATCAAGAGTTCTGCGGAGTTTTGTGGCAGGCATGAGCGCAACTCTCTGGCTTTGGAAAATATCTTTTTCCGTGCACAACTAGCGAGAAATGGAGTCTCGACGCTGCAGAGTTGCTCCGGCTGTCTCGAGGTGCGGCTGTGGCGATATATAAGCCTGTGGTGCAATAGAGTTCACTTTAAAACCGTGGAACGGCCGAATTTTGCCTGCTTACGATGGTTCGTGGGAGACTCGATTAAGCTGGCTTGTTACCTTACAAATCCTGACATTAGGGATTAACAGCGATCACAAGAAAAGAAAGATACACACAAACACAGTATGTGTTGTGTACGTGTCCATCTATTTGTCTGCTTTTTCCTTCCTTTGTGTCATGGTTTTAAGTTATACCTTTGTTTCACCAACTCGCCTGTACACTTTTTTTTTCTGTTTGTGTAAAAGACGGATGGTTCTAAATTTTCTGGAATGCGTGAGCGCTAGGCACCTTCGATTTTTCTGCACGGCTCGCGCCGCTATGTGCCTAGGGTACGCCGTCCGAGTTGATCTACTAGAGCAGCCCGTGTTGAAATTCCAACTGTAGTCACTCCAGTCCCCACCTCGGCCTCTAAACTTGTCAAACACAAAGTTGGGGCCGAAGTTAATAGAGCGCACCGATTGGCCTATTTATTTATTATTTTATTTATTCGATACCTACAACGCCTAAAAAGGCATTACAGTAAAAAAAAGGGGGGGGCGGCACACAAAAAACCACTTACATGATCAAAAAATTATAACAAATATAAAACGTCAATATACGCGGGAAAAAAAACACAACAAATCCAAATCTTAGAAACATTTGAATATCATATTTAAACAAACAACTGGAGTTCGTTAGAAAACAACGCAGGCATTGAAATTTCTACAACCTCATTAAGTAATTTATTCCAGACATCAAGTGACCGCGAAAAAAAAAGCATTTAAAACCATTAGCTCTACGTTTATATGGACAAATATTCTTTGAATTATCTTTTCGGAGAGACAGGTGGGCAGGCTTTAGGATATATGTTGATTTAGAGATTCAAGTATTTCCGTGAAAAATGTTAAATAAAAGTTTCAAACAGAGGCATCGACGTCTCTGACTCAAAGGCCTCACTCTGAGACGACTTAAGTTCAGTAACACTTACTCTGAAATAATAATTTCCCGTAACAAACCTGGCAGCGCGATTCTGGATTTTTTCAATCTGATCTTCTAATTTTAGCTTATAGGGGTCCCAGATTTTACACGGATAAACAAGAATGAATCGTACATGAGAAAAATGCACTGTTTCTTTTAGCGATGATGAAGCCAACCTAAAATTACGTTTAATGAAACCTAGTGACCGACTAGCCTTTGCAGTGATGTAGTCAACATGTTTGTTGCAAGTTAGAGCTGACGAAAAAATAACTCCTAGATATTTAGCCTCAGTTAAAAGTTTCACCGGTGACCCCCCAATAGAGTATGATGAGGCAAAAAAAAAAAGAGTTTTCCTAGTAAACCTGATGTGAGTACATTTCGATAGATTTAAAATCATGCTCCATTTAAAACATCAAGCCTCGATCTTATCTAAAGTCGCTTTGGAGAGCAAACATGTCAGTGTTGCAAGCGACGTCTCTGTATAAAACTAAAACACAGTCATCGGCAAATAATCTTATGTTAGAAGAAACGTTTTTAACTATATCGTTAATAAAAATTAAAAACAAGAGCGGTCCTAGCACCGACCCCTGAGGGACACCAGAAGTAGCATTTACATACGTGGACTGGATTCCATTAATTAACACGGACTGTTTCCTGTAATTCAAGTAATCACCTATACAACAAATAACATTAGGATCGATCTTAAGCATCTGAAGTTTAAACATGAGGAGAGAATAAGGAACTATATCGAAAGCCTTTTAAATTCCCCCCAAAAAATGCAGTCGACCTGCTTATTTTTATCAAGTGATAGTGCTAGATCATGATAGAATTCCGTTAACTGCGTAGTGCAAGATGACCCGGAGAAGAAATCATGCTGAGCCGAAGTAAAAAAATTAATTAGGGCTAGGTGATTCATGAGATTGCTGTAAATTATGGGTTCCATTGTTTTACAGGATTCGCTCGTGAGAGAGATGGGCCTAAACCAGATTCTTGAGACTAGACTTGTGGATCGGATCTTCACCACTTGACTTCCCGTCTAGTGGTAAAGAACCAGGGTTTAAGGATACAGTAAATATAATGACCAATTAACAAGAAATAATCTCAGCACAAGACTTTAATATAGTGTTTGGAATATCGTCGGGACCAGTCGCTGAACCGTGTTTTATTTTGATTAGCAATTGTAAAATACCCTCTATATGAAATTGAATTTCGGGCATGAATACCATAATATTAGCAGCAACATCCGAGTAAGTGTAGTGATACGTAGTGACGTCGGCAAATATGGATCTAAAGTAATCATTGAAGGGGATAGCCTTTTTGTTGTCATTTGGTAAAAGGTTACCATTGACGATAAAAGACGGAACACCTACAGTATCCTTGCGATTAGACCCAAGAAACTTCCAGAACTCCTTAGGGTTCTGTTTGAGCTTGGCATTCAGAGTCGCGAAATAATTTGCCCGGGACGAAGTGATTGCACGTTTAAGAAGAGATCCTAGCTCTATTAGTTTATTATGTGAGGCGGAGTTATTGGAGTGTGCGGTATTGTTTCAATGCACGCTTATTTTTATTTGTAAGCCTGCGCAGCTCAGAATTAAATCATGGTTTGTCACGACGTCGCTTGGACGTAAGAACTCTAGATGGAGCAAATAATTTTCAAGAAGACTTGTTAATCTGGCTTTGGGAACGTTCCATAATAAATTAACGTCACCCGCTGTACCAATTTCTTCAAAGACAGGAAGGAATGAACTGAGGTTTTCAGATAAGCCAGCATAATCACCTCTATCAAATAAATACACTTTCTTTGGACGAAGCAAATCAAGTCAAATTCGCAATCACGGCCTTAGGGTCACTTAGACCGGGGATGACTGTTACAGCAGAGATCGCCGTATCATGATTTTCTAAAAGGAAAGTCAAGGGTGCCCGATCAGCTGGCACAAATCCTGTGGGCTCCTGTATAAACTGCTTCAAGCCGTAGTCGTTGATAAGATTAATAAATGCTGAATACAGGCCAGAAGAGCTAACAGTCAAGGGATGACGATCTAACCATTGAACGTCGGGTAAATTAAAGTCACCTCCGACCACGACAAAACCATCACCAACAACAAAAAAAGCATCATGCAAAACAAAAAGTGGGTTAACGTCACTTGCCGGAGGTCTTGCCATTTTCAAGATAGACGCGGCACTAGACAGTTTCACATGATAAGCCATTGAAATCAATCTTGCAACTTTTTAAACTTTCATGAATGAGCAAAAAGACAACACCACCGAAGCCATTCCTATCTTTACGGTGCACAGTGAAATTGGAAGGAAAAACTTCCAGATCCCAGATAGATTCTTCAAGCTAGGATTCAGTCCCGATAACAATACTAGCATTAGTGATAGAGATTAAAGCAGCAAGGTCGTCTGTTTTATTTCGAACGCTTCGACAATTAACATATAGAATTACAAGACTATTAATTCTATCACGACGATGACTTTGCGCTTTTGTCGCCCAAGCCCAATCGGTGCGCTCCGCAGTGGCTCTCGAATCCAACTCTGTCGAGTCCAGAGCCTCTGATGTATACTTCCAGCACCGGCGTACACTGACGCCAAAAAAGATCGAGCGTGGCCGAGTTTCTGTCCCGGACCTCAGCACACGTCTCAAATGCGGCGTCGAGTGAGGGACATGTTTGAAGTTTTAACATTTTCAAATGAATAGTAACACTACCAGAGTCATGTAAATACGTATACACTGTCCTCAAATGAAGCAGAGTCGCTGGCGAATCGCGATTCCCTAATGCGAGTATCAACGAAAGGTACCCCTTCGGGAAATGGAGCGTCTATTCCGCATCGTAACTAAGCAATGCGGCGAAGCCCATTGCTTAAGTTACGTCCGTCCCCATACAGAAAGCCGTATGGGGACGGACGATTTATTCGAGAAGTGTTGGCGCATTCGTGACCTTGTCTTTTCGCCTAAGTACGGGTACATAATTATAATTTTATAATCACGATGGTGTCAATGTGATAACACCAAGTTTTGTTTATTTAAATATTTAGTATACAAGAAATGTTCGCGGTAGAAAACGATGTGCTCTTCTCGGTTTGTTAAAGTTCCGCACGACTTCCTAAACTTTTTCTGTCTAAGCTTGGGCACGACACCTAAAGTTTAGAAGTACATCCAACTCCCTTAATGCTTCTTAAAGGTATACTACGGCGTTTCCTTTATAGTCCCCAATTTGCGTGATAATTTGCTGAACGCACCAATAAACATCGCTGAAATAGTAATCCAAATATTGGGTCAAAGATATTTTTTCCCGAAGTTATCGAATTTACAATTTTTGTCCTCACCGTGTTCTTTAAAGTGAAAGTCCTTGCTGGCCACAATAAAAAAGTGACGTCAGTGGAAGGAAAGGCTTCACATTTTAGACCGTAGACTTTGTTCCCAACTGATTCCAAGTAGTTTCATGGTATTAAATTAATGCTTTGGAAGCTCGCTCCAGCACCCGCGCAGCAGCAGGAAACAAATGCTCGGCATTGTCCATATTTAGACAACCCGCTCGACCTGCAAGCCTGCTTCCTTGACGTCACGGCACTGAAAAGCGCAAGTATGTTTGAATGCTGGTTTTGGTTTCATTTTCATTTGCCGATTTCACAATAACTATCTTCCAAATTTCGCGATACTAAACAACATACCTGAAAGGATAAAGGCCGGGTTTCAGAAAATATAGTTAGTTGGGATAGTTCAACAAAATTGCCGGGTGTACCCCTTTAACATACTCAAAAGCAGTGAAACGAACAAATGAGACTTGGCACGCTGTCAACCTGCCTCTGAAGGACGAGACACTGTTTCACGCTGTGGAAAAAATATTTAGTCAGTGCAGTCCGACTGCACTGGCTAAATACTCACTACTGCGTGCATTGCGCAGTAGCGATACGCAACTGCACGCCGGCATGATACTCTTTCAAATTGTAATCCTCGCCGCTCATTCGTAGGGCGTCGTTTACTTCGTATGATGAGAGGGAAGATCTCATGCGTCACACGCATATGTAGGGAACATGGTAAGTCACGATGACCAATATTAAGTTGGTTATGCAGGCCCAATACAGCTGTGGAAAATCGCCTAAAGCATCTTTGAGAGCGGCGCAGCGTAATCTCCCGGAGATAATGATGTCACTATGCAAACAACAAAGAAAACGACAGTCACAGAGGTTTTAAAACGTCTTTATTATTATTTTTTTTCCTTTTGTTGCGTTATTTGTTTCATGATTAACCTTTCTGCGAGGCTAAGACATCACCCCGCCCCCCCCCCCGCTTTCTCTAGGAGGCTACCGGGATAGTTTCGCATTCGTGCATTAAACAAAACACTAGTCATACTACCACAAAGTGCAGAAAAATTTGCTTGAAAAGGTACTCAGAATGCCGGAATTAATCGGTATTCGCAATGATTTCTTCGGGAAAATAACGGCACCCGTACACGCGTCGCCATCTACCTATCTTTCTTCCGAAAAAAAAAAATGGTGATTGCTCAAATCGAATTTAAAAGGTCTGATCCGCGCGTTTATTTTAGGATACGGTAGCAGATAGACTACAAGGATATCCCTGTCTTGGCATACGTAAAAATAGCCTGGCGATTTTGGAAGTTATAGCACCAATGGACCTTTCTGGAAAGTAGCACGCGTTCTCAAGCAGCGCGCGTGAGGCATTATGGGAACTGTGAGGGTCGCTGCTCCGTCGCCTGCAGCTACCGCCGTACCGACTGCAAGAGCCACGTTGCCTAAGTTCGCGTTCAAAACCCTTAATTACAGCACGTCTGTCAACTGCCTTTTTTTGGATGGGCAATCGTTCTGTATGGGCGGGCCACCGTTCTTTTTTGTTAATGGGCCATCAGGCGAGGGCCACGTGCAAAAAGGTGAAATATCACTCACGCATTCAACGTTGTTGTTGTTTTTGTTTTTTTTTTGCTACAGGAATTGGTTGAGTAAATGCCTGTTCACACATGCAGCCGAGCGCTACGAGCATAGCTCTGACCTCGCGCTAAGCGCGTGCTGACGGGAGCGTTCACCAGCTTTGTATCGCACCGTCAAAACTGTCGCTTGTGGCAGACGATAAGTAGCTGACGACACGTGAGCAGCGCTACGCGAGGCGCTTCGCTGCATCTGAGAACCGACCTTTATACTCCATTCACCATTAATTAAGCTGAGTCTAGAAGCTCCGCCTTCAGTACGAGCTCGTTGGCTTCTGCAGTGCTTTGGTTGCGCGTGCCTGCGCGTTCACAGTTATGTTAGCAAGGGCAGAAAGCTCGCGCTGAAGGTGGAGCTTCTAGTCTGCAGCTTTAAGGCCGGATCACACATACAATGGAGCGCTAAGTTAGCGCTACGTGAGCGCTCGAAGGAGCGCTCATGTGGCGCTTCCAAGCTCGTGATGTAGCGCTCGGTTAGCGCTTCAGCAGCGTTCTGTTAGCGCTTCAGAAGCGCTCTGTTAGCGCTCTCACGCTCTTTGTGCCGTGCTTGCTGCTGCGGAACAGCGCGTGCACGGCGATTCCTTTGTTGTTGTTTTTCCTTTGGCATTGAAAGAAGAGGAAGTAGAAGAGCCGCTCTCCAAGCAAACGGTCGGGCAGGCGATCCAGAGTCATGTACTCTGAGCGACTAATTAATTGGGTACGACCTCATCACTTTCTATTCGATATGCGTGACCCCGGTTTCAACGACACGCAGTTAAAAATAATAATCACCTTCGAAAGTGCTCTGTGTCTCGGTCCCTCAGCTTCGGAACAAGGTTCGCCGGGTACCCGTTGGTATCTCGGTGGCGAAGGATTTCGCGCACCCAGAAGGCTTTTCTGGGCGTTAAGCCGTCCACACACATATGCACTAATCGCGTATGTAAGAGCATTTGTCGCATTTCTATTTCAGCATCCCACATATCCGCCATGGTGCTGCTGATGCATACCCAACCACAGGAACCGGAACCGCAGTGCACGCGCTAACCCGCTACTGAAGCACTAACAAGGCGCTACTGGAGCGCTAACAAGGCGCTACTTTAAATACTGCGTTTCACCTAATGTTGGACCACAGCGAAAGCTAGAAGCGCGAGATCACAGCGTTGGCAGCTGCCCTTGGTGCACGAGAGCTTGTGCCGCCCGAGATGTTCCCCAGAGGAAGGAGCTCGAGCTTGTAGCCTTTCCTGCGGTACATCTTAAGGTGAAAGTTCGAGACCCACCCCTGCCCGTTTCGATCTGGATGAGCATCGTACCGGCGTGCGGTCGTGTATCACTACTGCGTGGTGGACGTTAAAGACCCCAGGCTAGCGGTTGTACCGCACTGGCTAAATTGCACATCTACAGCTCAGACACCAGACGCCCACTGAGGCAGACTAACTTCCGGCTGTATAAACATGCACACAACAATTTGCTTTGCTAAGGGGAAATAGAGTATAAAGCGCTAATCGCGCGCTATATTAGAACGAAGTCAAACGCTAAGAAGCGCCACATGAGCGCTCCTTCGAGCGCTCACGTAGCGCTAACTTAGCGCCCCGCTGTATATGTGAACGGAGTACAGGCGTTTTCAGACAGCTGTGCATGGGCGCCGCCATAACCTACCTTTCAGACCAAGTGCGACGAAGGACAAACACAAATCTGTGTCTTTGGAGATTTGTGTTTGCCCTTTGTTCCACTTGTTCGCCTCTCCAGGGATTATTATGGTCATTCTTGTCCAGCTCGTTTACACCTTTGCATTAATTGCATTATAATCACGGATTAAGAATGACGCTGCAGTTCGGGTGGCAGCGTGCGACACCTATTGCATGCAAAAGCTCGACAAGGCTAGACTTGGCTTGGCTACAGGGCGCCACACCTTCACAGTTCCCATAATTATGCTCCAGAGCGCTCACAGGTGGCGCTGGCGTTTCAAGAAAGGTCCATTTGTATGCAAAAGCTGTCTTGGCGTCGTAATCTTTTTTAGGTTAAAAACGTGTAAAAAGAAAACTTGAAAATTGCCCGAAATTTGAGCACGGGAAAGCAGTTCCACGCCATTATTTTTTTAACAAACCACGGGTGAGTATTTTCCGAACAGAAATCACAAATATGCTTTTAACAAAACTATATTTGCGCACGTGCAGTAAGTACGTTTTCTTTAAAAAAAGTAACCTGGAATTAGTTTTGTATGTCCTGAACTTCGTGAAGTTTTCAATTTGTTTTTCCACCGATGATTATTCGCTCCTTCAGTTCACAATACATGGCTTTTTCTAACCAATTTCTAACCAGCTATCTTTTCCGAACGGAGTCAATTAGTAAAGATTGGTGATTTTAAAAGTAATTTACTGATAATTCCTTCTGGCGTCCCCCAAGGATCTATTTTGGGTCCTTTTCTTTTTAACATCTATGTGAATAAAATAGGTAAATTTAATTTTTTTTTTCACGCGTTTTCCAATACGCCGATGACACCGCTCTTGTACTCGTGGGAAACAATGAATTGGAAGCTCTGTCGTCTTCTTCAAGCCGATATCTACGAGCTAATGGCATATGGTTCAAAAACAATCGTATCTGTGTTAACATAGATAAAACCAAACTAATGTGTTTCCGTAATCCTCATAAGACAATAACGTTTAATATTCCGCTGGTTCTACATCGATCTAACTGCGAAAGATGTAATTGTATGCCGCTTGAATATGTATCTTCGATAAAACATCTGGGTGTTTTCTTTGATGAACATCTTTCTTGGAATCGTCATATTGAGTATCTTGCGAAACGAATTCGCGCAGTATCTGCATTTTTATATCGTTTGCGAGGTGTAACCAACCTGACTTTGAGAATAGAGGGTTTTTCAAGCTCTGGGAGAGTCGTGTGCTTCGGTATGGTGTCACGCTTTAAGGTTCTTGTTCGAACTCTAGAAAAAGTAAATTAGACAATCATTTTGCATAACATTTGTAGAAATTTAACATATGGAACCAAATTGGATGAGTTAAGAACAGAGTCAAAAATGCGTTCGCTACAGCTTTTTTCAACTGAAAGATTATATATCTATGATATACTAGTTAAGAATTATTATAATAGTACGTTTAATAAACCTGTAAAAAACAAAAGGTTTTGAGAAAGATAGGAGCGGTTCGCTTCTCCCTAAGGTATACACAAATTACGGAAAGCGGGTTCGGTCTTTTTACGTTCCTCATTACTTTAATTTGTTGCCTAATGAGCTTTACATCTTACAGTCGTTGAAATTGATAAAAAAGAGCTTAGCAATTGGTGTTGATACCTACGATTTTTAAATTGTTGTACGCGTTAAGAGTACTGCGTTTTTCTGTTTATTTTGTGCTTTGCGTTATTTGAGGTTGTTAGTAGCAGGGTTGGGCAGTATCGCGATACAAATGTATCGCGATAGTATTTCAGAAATACGTTTCGTATCTGTATTTCTGTATCGCGATACATTTTTTTCACCAGTATCTCTATTCCTGTATCAAAATACATTGGAAATAGTTTCTTTGCATCGCGATACAATCAAGATGAAATGTATTTCGTTACATGTCTTGAAAATACTCCCCCCCCCTTCCCCCACAGAAAAAAAAAGAAAAAAAGATACAAGTCCGAACGCTTTTTGTTTTTACTTCTGAGGGCACCAGGGTCGAGGAGATGCTGGGGCATTGTTACTATGCTGACCAAAGTTCCTTCACGATTCTCCAAACTATTTTTCTATGCGTCCTCTACTCTCTCTAAGAAGTGTTGCGTAGTCGGGGACTCGAACCGGGTGGCGTGCAAGGAGTGGAGTCAGAGCATCTTCTGCAGGTCCAGGTTTCTTGAGTCATTGTTTGCTGGCATCCAATGCCCGCTGCTAACCGTCTCTCTTGCCTTAGCGTATACACAGTACACCCAGCTGGCAAAGCTGAGTCACAGTCGGTTGCAGCACGAGCCTGGCGGTGGTTGACTTGAAATAGTAGGATGACTCACGCAGTGAAGTTCAACACTTATTCGAATGCGTCTGCGGCTGCGCCCGCAATATTGCACGGCTCAAGGGTACGTCATCAGCCGACGTGAACGTGACCCGCTGCTCTGGGGATCCAAAACTCAGGAAGGAGGCCAGACGTGGCCTCGCTGTGCCGACCCAGACTTCGTACACCTGCGACTCGTCTCAAGCGCACTGTTTCTCGGAGAGCTCGCACCTGTGCCGGCAATATCAGGTCGCAATCCACGAGGTCTCTGTTTGGATGATGCTAGGCGAAAGTTGAGGACTGCAATCCATGCGTCGGTGGCGGAGGGTCGGCAGGAAGGGCCTTCCCAACAGAAATGCCACCGTATCGTTTTTTCAACCGTAAAAGAAGATAAGACATGCGTTCCAGGATGTTTCAGGTGGTGCACTATTCTCAAAAATTCCAAATGGCACTGCCTGCACGATCTTCAACGGGGTAACCTACAACGAAAGTACGTATTGTCTTTTCATGCAGAAGCGTGGTAAAATTTCATGTTCAAGGCTACACCCACAGATAAAGAATACCAGTTCATTCCACCGTGACGTCATGGGATCAGTGTTAACAGGGGCGTGGTGACGTTTTGATGGGATTTAGGGTGACATAGAATTTATTTAGAGGT
>JAZHYW010065888.1:0-52748 GCA_037355805.1 Ixodes ricinus
CCCCCCCCCCCCCCGAAACAAAATCCTGGCTACGTGCCTGGAACTACCACACCGCTCGACTGCTGCTGGAATGCCGGGATCGGGGAGTTACCCAAGCTGTCGTCCAACAGCGACAATTTGAATAACGCAACAAGCTGGTGCTTTTCATTTTTCGAGTAATATCGCTTGTGAAGAGAGTGCTTTGGAAAACTAAAACGGTACGCTCATCACAAAGTTTTGCTTCAGCTGGGCACAAAGGTGGATGGCGCATGCCTGTTCACCTGCACGGTGGATTTTTATTAAAAGCAGCATGCAGATATTGAAAATAGCAATCACAACGCGTGCGGAAACTGTTAAGCAGACTATCAATTTTACAAGTCTAACAGTCGCTGCACATTGAAAGACGAGGTCCGACAGCGAGTGGATACGTCTATTTCATGCTGGATCGGCACAAACCAGTCACTTGTGTTTGCCCTTAACCGAAGAGATTGAAGACATTAAGAAGACGTACCGGCGTATGAGCAGCAACAGCAGAATCCGAGGAACCAGAGGAGAGCATAATTGAGCATCGGCAAGCAACTGCTTCGACGCTGTTGCATTGCACAGGAGGCTCCAAATCAGCTTTGTTTGTAGAGCCGCAACCGGAAAGTCAATTGGTGGACCACCTGTACCGAGCCACACGTTCGACTAGCGCTGGAAGCCCACATCATCCCCCGCGCCAACGTTTCGGTCATGGTCTACAGAACGGAGCTGTTTGGTACGGCGTCGCCGTGGAAACCGTGGGTCAACCACGGGTCTAGCGGAAAGAACCACACCGTGGATGGGGAAAGGGCAGCAGATAACGAATGCCGTGGCCCACTTGGGATTCTCTTGAGCACATGACCCCGACTAGAGTGAGCGAGAGTGGAACGGACCATGACGCAGCAGCCTCACTCTAGGCGACGTAACAGGGGGCCGAAACCAGCAAAAGTAAACGACGCAACAACGTATTATGTAGCTGTTCTCGAGTGGTTTTGTGCCTTTACGCGAAATACGCTGTACATTTTTTTCCCCCAATAGCCGGGAGTTGCGAGAGTGAGTTGTACGCCTGCGACACTGGTGACCAAAAACCTCGAAAAGTGGGTAACTCAACACTGCTTAGATAAAATTATTCTCACGAATTCAATGGTGGCGCACGGAAGCTCTGCATAGAACTAGGGCGTTCGCGGAAGAGTTGCGCCACATCATCTTGCGCAATGGATTACTCATCGTTATTGCCGGGTCGTTAATTGCCTACCTGCTCGAGAATCGTCCGGTGAAATGCAAAGTTTAATAAAGCCCGACTACTTCCTAGCGGTGTCGTGCATAGCATTATGCCACCGAAGATTGCACAACCGCACTCCTCCGTGCTGCGATCATTTCTCAACCGAGGGTGCGACGTGCCCGGTGAAAATACGCGTATCAGGTTATTCGGACTTTCGTGAGGCACCAGCGCCACCACCGCTCGTTGACTTTGTTCTGTGCGATAGTAAGAACTCCAGACTGCTGTACGTGGGTATAGAAACTTCGGTTTTATATATATGTTTTTTTGTTACTTCGCATTAAAACCTGCGCCAATTCCTGTTCGCGCATTTAATCCTAAGAGTGCATTCGCTAGACGGTTACAAATCCAGACGGTCCGTCAAGGCAATAATCACTGACAGGATCAGAACGGCAGGAAGGTCCTTCGGTTGTTTCACCTCCAGCACGAGCTTCCTACCTTCGGTATCGCTTCGCCGTCTCGTGGGCCTAGAGCGTGCGCGCGGAACCGAACCACGGCAGAAAGCATCGAGCGCGCGCTGGAGTACGGTCGTTCGAAAGAGACGCCTAACCGTTCTCATCCTGTCAGCGACAATGCGCTGAGAAACCGAGGGAGAGGAGGAGGCGAGCACGGGGACGTCAGAACGCCGAGCTCTGGTTGGAACGATTAGTGGGTAGGCCTAAAACTATAGCTGCCTTTTCCTCACTGCACTCGGGGACCGCGGAACGCCGGTGTCTGGTGTTTGGCTTTCGCAGTCGATCGCGTTCGACGA
This sequence comes from Ixodes ricinus, assembly GCA_037355805.1. Lineage (NCBI taxonomy): Eukaryota > Metazoa > Arthropoda > Arachnida > Ixodida > Ixodidae > Ixodes > Ixodes ricinus. The sequence continues at coordinate 2,031 of JAZHYW010065888.1, forward strand.
GTGCAGTGAAGACAACGGCAGCTAGCTTGAAGCCTATCCACTACTCATTCGAACCAAAGCACGGCGTTCTGACGACCCCGAGTGCCTCTTGTCTCCTCCTCCTCCTCCTTCGGTTTCTCGGTGCATAGCACCGTTTCCAGAGTACCTCAGCGCCGTCCCGCTGCGAGAGCATCGTGGCTTCGCCTTCCGTGTGAATCGTACGCGCTATCGTGCGAAGAACACGCCACACGGAACTACAGACCTGGGCAAACACCTTTGACAGCGCTAGCAGCAGCGACAGTGTTCTGACAGGGGGCACGCATGACAGTGAAAACAAAAACATTTCCGGCAGTACACCTAGTCCGAACCGACAAAATCGTCATGCATAGGATGCGTCTTTGTGTTGGTAAATCTCGGTAGCTGGCGGCATTTTTAAGGCTGCAAATCTCTCCGCAACCAGAGTTGAACGTAATCCGTTACAAGTAGCGAGAATTACTTGTAATCCCTTACAATTTATCGGTGATTTAGTAACGGAATAATTACATATTTTTCTAGAGTAATTATAGCAATTTCCATCATATTTACTGTGACGGATTCCTTGTAATCCGTTACATTTTTTCACCACGAAAGTAACGATTACGTTTTTGGGGTAACGTTAATTTACTTTTATTGGAGGATAATTGTAATTGTAATTATTCGCAATTTAGCCTTGTGTAATTGTAAATGTAATTCCTTACTATTTTTCAGCAACGTGTACAAGTCTGTCCATACATCTTGGGAAGAAACAGCGGCAACTTGGACAAGAGTAAAGGACAAACACGACAGGACGGCGCTGATCCTGTCGTGTTTGTTCCTTTACTCTTGTCCAAGTTTTTTGCCGCTGTTTCTTCCTAAGATGTTCACCTCAAACCAACTAGCCCAACACGTCACATTGTTCGGTCCATAACCATCATTTTCTCTCTCTCTCTCTCTTTCTGTGTGTCTGTAGTGCGTGTGTGTGTGTGCAATCGTTTACGTATCGAAATTTAAACAGTAACTTCCGACGTCAGTGCGTATTGTATGTATGTATGTTGCAACCACAATTTATTAGCCCTCTGTCATTCCGTCGCTTAGAACAACAGACTGTTCGAGCGATGGATAGGTGGGATTCTGCCAGGCACCGTTAGTAGATTAGTAGGGAGGCTAGGAAAAAAAGCTGCGTTAAAGGACAAGGAGAAAGAGAGCGACGTTCCAACCTAACGGCTTTCTTCATGCCATTGGGTCGAACGCCATTAGTTGTCGCTATGTCTACATCATTGCTTACGCTAGCCAATGGCAGTAAAGCACCCCCAGCGGGGGCCCTGCTGTGGCAGGGACACTATACGGGGTGTTTAATTTTAATTCATAAATATGCTTCTTTTTAAAAGGGTGAGAATTAGACGAGTTCTGTCTTTACCGTGCATTTATGAGGCTAGGTGGACATATGATGAGAGGATAATCGTCACAATAAGTTGACCAATTAACTAAATCTCTAAATGCAGAGCGCAAGTTCGTCTGCTTCTTTTGCAGGGCTTGTGGTGACGTCAGAAACACGCCGAGCTCTGATTGGCTGTGATTGAAAGGATTGTGGCAGCTTGCTTTGAGGTCTACCCACTATCCTTTCAATCAAAGCCAATCAGAGCTCGGCGTCGCTCTGACGTTACCACAACCCTGGAAAAAGAAGCAGACGAATTCGCACTCCGAAATTAACTTTATAATTATTGGTTTAGGGGTCATGTTGGAATCACACTATTAACGGAAATCACTATTAGAGGCCAAACCAATTTAAATTGTTTGCGTAAAGGTCATTTGTTTTATATAGATTAAATCGATGAATTTTTGTGTTTTTTCGCCCGACTTAGAAATTGCGGTCAAAAAGAGTGTCGCAAGCCCTGCCCAGAATGACGCTTGGAAGAGTGACGTCGTCGTTTCATCATGTCGCCACTCCCTCGGCAGCGTGTCCTTTGGTGGTGGGTGCGCCGACGACACAAGTGGCGACGTGACCTGAACGACAAGTTATTCTTCCAAGTGTCACTCTAGGCAGATCTTGATGCGGGCTGTTTGTGGGCAATTGAAACCGCAGAAAGCGTCAACGAAGCACTGATATATGTGCTTTGGGTAGCAACTTGCACCGTAGTGAGGTCGCACCCCTTCTTAACTATCCTTTTTTTTTTTCTCTGAACAGACAAAAAACACACGAGCATGGGTGTAGTACTCAATTCCAAATGTATACATTACATAGTTCGAAAATCGAGACAATAATAATTTTAGGGAAAGTGCCCAAGATTGAGGTTTATTAAAAGATAAGTGATGCTTCCACCTGAGATGAAGCGGAACTTGCGCCCAGTAGGCGACCACAAAATTCAGCCTGCGGCCGGGATTTGATCTTAGTGTAGGTACATTTTCTGTCTTTCCGTATACCAAGATGTTTTCTGACTGGGGTCATTGCTGTTTCTACTAAACGCTTAAGCCAGTTTTTATCTTATTTTTCGAAAAAGAAAATTGGATTGCTCTGGGAGTCCCAGACTTGGGAAGTAATCCGTTATAAGTAATGGATTACTTGTAATCCGTTACTTTTTCAAGTAATTTTGTAATTGCCACGTTACCTTTTTTCGGAAGTAATTTGTAATGTAATTTCGTTACAAAATATTGGTAACGGATTACTTTAATTACTCGCTACTTTTTAAAAAATATGAGCATAATACAGTAACTGGAGCAATACGAGTAGAAAGAACATTCAGCAGCATAAAGAGAGCAAAGTTCAACAAAATAGAAAACATCAGGAAGGGGAGAACAGCCGAAAAGAAAACACGTTTTTGGTATGACCGCTCAGTAGAACCACTAGAAAAACGGGCAAAGGCATGTACACATATACGAAAGACAAAAATTAAAGGCTGGCGTCATCGGTTCCGATCTGAGCGACCACCTTCCAAAGTTTATTTCGGTTAAGAGTATTCAAAACAAAGTTAACAAGACACAACGAACACTACTTCAGAAAATAACTATAGATAAACCTGATAGTTTTAAAATTGTTGTTGCAAATACAAACTGCACCAGTGTATTAAATGAAGATACAGCCGATGGGGATTACAACGCGTTCATAGATTTATTTGTGAATCTATACAAAATATACTTCCCCTTCAAATCAATTAAAACAACCAAACGCGTAAGAAAACCTTGGATAACGCCAGATTTATTATCCAAGATTCACACCAAAAATGTTTTGTACAGCCGATTTGTTTTGCTAAATCGAGAGACGAGAAAGACCTCAAAATATTTAAAAATGTACCGCAACGTCTTAACAAAAGAATTAAAGCGTGCTAAAGAACGCTACCACTTCAAGGTGTCCAAGGCAGCAGAGGGACGTACTGACATCACGTGGAAGGAGTTAAACTCTCTTTTAAATCGAAACCGTTCATCTATTTCGATTAATAAAATAGTACGTAATGGTATAGAACTAACCGGATGTTCTTTGGTGAACGCTTTTAACGAGCATTTTGTGAATATTGGAAGCGGGATTGATACTGTAAAGTCTTGTGTTTTTGATGATAATAGAAACAGCAGCTCGATGTTTTTAGGACCGGTTGTAGAGCCTGAGGTCATAAATGTGATCTTACAACTTAAAAATAGCGGAGTTTGTGACGTGGATGGTTTCCAAATAAGGCCTGTTAAGTATGTTGTTCATTTATTAGCAGCAGTGCTAACGCATATATTTAATCTTTCTTTCGTTACTGGTGTTTTTCCTAAACGAATGGAAATAGCCAAGTGTCCGTACTGCACAAAAAGGGGACTGTAAATGATATGGGTAATTTCAGACCAATTTTTATATTGCCAGTTTTTTCTAAAGCCCTTGAAAAGGTACTTCATACACGTCTAACTAATTTTTCAACTAAGCATAATTTGATAACTGCTTCGCAGTTTGGTTTTATAAAGCATAAATCTACCGAGGCCGCCCTCCTCGTCCAGAAAAAATTCATCTTGCAAAATCTTGGAAGAAAAAAAAATTGTTCTTGGAATATTCATAGATTTCACAAAGGCTTTTGATTGTCTAAATCATGAAATTTTACTAGCAAAATTGGATACATATGGGATTCGAGGGCATACTTTGCAGTTAGTGAAGTCTTATCTAGAGCATCGAAGGCAACTAGTTTGTATTGATGGATATTCGTCAAGTTCGAAGCGTATTCTTACTGGTGTTCCCCAAGGAAGTATTTTAGGTCCTTTTCTTTTCAATATTTACGTTAATGATATTGTAAATATTAACTCTGATGCAACATTTATCAACTATGCCGACGACACTAGTTTGCTTTTTTTAGCTGAAAATGTCGATGTGCTATTTGACATGGCAAATCAGGCGTTATCTGCATTAGCAATTTGGAGTCGTATTAATTCCCTACAAATCAACGTCGATAAAACAAAAGCAGTGCTTTTTCGCCCAAAACATGAGGTAGCCACGATTACAAGAGATATCGTTTTGAACTCATCCAAAATAAAGGTTGTAAAATCTTTCAAGCTCTTAGGTACCGAGACTATGTCATGGGATAGTCATGTTAACTACCTTATTTCTAAACTGTCACGAGTAGTTGGTGTGATAAACCGCCACCGGTACATGTTACCAGCAAGGGTAAAATTATTAATATATAATTCGTTATTTTACTCCCACCTAAATTATTGTAATTCAGTCTGAGGTACAACAACGTCGACAAATCCAGGAAAAATACATTTGTTGAAGAAAAAAAGCGTTAAGGGCTATAGAAGACGTTTCATTTGACTTCCACACACCTAGTTTATTTAAGAAGTTTCGCGTTATCAATATACACGCTCTCTTTAGCTACAGACTTGTCACTAGTCTAAGACTAGAACAAATTAGGGGTACAAACTTTTTGATAAACCTTAGACAGCTCTCTGAAAATATTCACGCGTATTCTACCCGTCGTGCAGAATGTTGGGAGGTGGTCACTGCAAGAACTAACTATGGCACGCAAATGCTCGAACATACTATCCCAAAAATACTTAACTTACTTGAAGATGAAGGATAAGAATTCAGTGCATTGTCCCTTAGAGAAATTAGACTAATTTTCTCCGCAAATGAATCTGAGTATGAACCTAACTTTTGGAGTGTTGTAACTTCTGTCTGCAAATAGGTCACTTTTCTGTTATAGCCGATGATAAAATATATAGTCTGAAACACGCTTTGTTAAATTGCGGTAAATAAAATTTGTGATCTTTTTTTTGTTTTTGTTGCTGTTATTGTGCCATGTAGGCGGTCAAGGGCTTGTCACGCTGTGCCAAACAGCTTTTTTCCTTGATCGCCACCATCAACGTTCGATGGAAATAAACTCAATAACATTATTATTAATATTATTTATTAATGTCACATTCAATTGGGGCGCACCACACCGCACCGCGCTGCACCGACGGACGCGTCGCGTTCAGATGGTCGTGTCGGTGCGGCTGCACTACGTTCATTTGGGACTTCGTGCGGCGCACGACACCGGCGCGTTGCTGCACCAGCTGCACCGTCGAAAGGAGACCGTGCAGCTTCGCGCACTGCGGGCCGGTGCGGCCTTGAGTTAGCGCTCTCCGCCTCCTTCGTCCCCTTCTTTCCCTCGCTTCGTCTTCCTCGTCTCGGTAAACATGGCGGCTCGGAAGACTCTCGCTAGATGGCGCGCGCCGCCACCTGTTCGCGGCGGATTTTGTTCAATGGTCCACCCGTTTATGTTTTGCCCTTGAAGTGACCGCGCCAAGCTGGCCGCGTTGCACGGCGGAATGCTTCGTGTTCACTTGGTAGTGCGTCATGAGCTGCACCCGCGCTGTGGCGCGGCCTTGGGGGCAGCATTTTCTCGGTGCTGCGTGCGCCCCAATTGAATGTGACATAAGTAAGGCAACGCCCAGTAGGCTCTCCGTCGCCTTCCATCGCGTTTTTCTTCTTCTCCCGGGCCGGAGAAACTCTTCGTGTTTGTTTTGTCCTTTACACCATTTCGCCCTTTTCAACTTCCTCAACGTCTCCCGCCACCCACAGACATCAAACGCGGATCCGTACCCCCTTGATTCGCGGGTTGACAACTCGCGTAACAGACTATGTAGTCTCGCGCGAGGGGGTCGAATTCTCTTTGTCTTTGATGTGCGCTACTTTATTCTAGCACGCTCTTGAGGCACGACGGAAAAGCGCCCGGCGCGAGGCTAAGAGCATCGTCTTCGAGGGTACAGATGATACTTCTTTTGGTTTACTTGCCTGGGCATGGTGGTCGAGCCCACTTTTCACTTCACAGTCAACTGTCAACATAAAGGGGGGGGGGGGTAGGCCATCTAAGGAGTGCTGACAGAGAGAGAGAGAGAGAGAACACGTAAAGGTGGTGTGACCCTCTATTGTTTGGTGAGACCGATGGCCACCGCTTCTCTCGCTCTCTGTCCTCCTCTCCCTGGCCTTCGCGATTATTGGTATGAAAGTGAGAACCGATAAAAGATTGATAACCCGTAACCGCTAAGTTTTCTTTGAGTAGTCGAGTTTACGGTCATGGAGTGTCCGTCATCTCCTCGGCCACGTCTTAATGAGATGTTAAAACTTCACGGAATGAAGGAGAACGGAAACCTAGAGTTTCAGTGCATTCTTTGTTTACCAAAAAAAAAACACAGAATGTCATCAGTAAGAAGAACAAACTCTAATCTACGGAAACGCATCACGTTAAGCTGGGACACCTGCATTCTGCATCGGCTATACATTGTAACGTTAGAACAAAGTTTTTCTTGTGAATAACAGGCGAAACACCCGAGTCAAAAGGGAGCTTTCGTAGAACGCATCTTTAGCTCCGAATCTCGTAGCAGAGGTAGACGCTGCTGCTGAGCATACGCACCGCTAGCATGCGCATGCGATGCATGCGCACCGCTAGCTTTGTCTGCACAATTACATGAATCATTTCTCGGAGGCCGTGAAGCTCAGCGGGATGGCAGGTCGTGGTTGCAGCTTTCGGTGCCTTGTCAGCTTACAGGTGAACGGAATGCACCTACACTCTTTCTCTTAAATACAATATTTTATTTTTACAAGGACAACCATAATACGGGCGTATGAGAGATGAAAAGTAATGTTGCAGAACATTTTTGAAAAATATCAAAATTGTTTTTATTGTTTTCTGGATAAGTGTACGGGAAAAGTAACGTTAAAGTAATTTATAACGTAACGAGTAAAGTAATCCGTTACTTTTCAACGAAAGTAATTTGTAACAGTAATCCATTACATTTGAGGCTCGGTAATTTGTAATTGTAATCCATTACATTTTTCAAGTAACGAGCACAAGTCTGTCTGGAACCATTTGTTCCTGCACAGTTTGTTCATGAATAAGTTGTTCCTATATAGTTTATTTCTCAGCAATTTGTTTCTGGACAGTTTGTTCCTGGAGAATTTGTTCCTGAAGAATTTGATCCTGGACAATTTATACCTGGACATTTTGTTCCGGTAAAGCGCTCGACTTTGGGGGGGGGGGGGGCTTAAGGTTTTTCTGCTTCTCCTTCGTAATGTTTACATTAAACATCTAAACAGTAGTTCAGGCTCTAAAGCTTTCACGAGTTTACAAGAAAAAGCTGTGTTCCTCTCTTTTCTTTCGTGGTCGTGCGCTTTACTCATCGTTTGAAAGCATCCTCCACCAACTAGCCCACGCTTCAGTTTTTATAAAACGGAGCTCCTCCTGAAACGAGAAGAGGTCACATTATAGCTGGAGATAACTCTTCGCTCGGGTGTACGTTAAAATTATAAGAATAAATTACTGTTACGTTCATAGGTGATGGAGTTTCCCTTCAAGAATCAACACGAGTCCCTACTTTTGTGTCGCCGGCTCTCTCCGTCCCAGAAATCCATCGTGTTACATTACTGTTCAATCTAAGGCCTGGTTCACACTTACAGCTAATCCGCTGCCGCCGAAGCGGAATCTGCCGCGGCAATGCACAGTGGACGCTGCGCCCGGCCGCCGAATTCTTGCAGATTCGCCCGCCGATTCGCAAGTGTGAACCAGGCTTAAGTGAGCGCCTAATGGCATACATGACGTGCGAAAACTAAATTAATGAAGGTACTGCTGGTACCCAGAATTTCCATCCGCCCCACAGAAACGCCCGAGTGTCAACAAAAGGTCGAAGTCAAAGTCAACTTTTATGATTGCGTAAATCCAGATTGCTTAACACGAACCGCGCCTGACAAGGAGTGCTTGGCCAATTTTAGTTTCAAAAATCAATGAAACAAAGAAAAAACAAACCACAACCCGTAAAACACAAGGAGCACGCGAGATTCGCGGTTGTCTTTATACGTTTATGTATAGTTGCTTAATGCTCTCCTATTGTTTTTCTCCTTTTACGTGAGCATTGAACCCGAACAAAAAATGTATCTGAATATCAATACAAAAGCTGACGGTCTTCCAGAATTGAATATCGATTTTTTGTGAAGGCGCGGTTTTGAACCGAGAAACAAATCGACACTGTCAGCTTTCTCGCCTCAAACAGAGCATTGTTATTTTCTTATGAGACTGGTCCGCCGATGGGAAAAGGCGAGGAGGGGGGGGGGGGGAGGGGCAAGATGACGCTAGCAGAGGAATGCTCGTGCGTAACAAGAAAAAGTGGCGTGGTCCTGAAAAATTACTTGATCAAGATGGAGCTGCTTGTGAACGGAAAAGTAGACCAGCCTATATGAGGCTTCTGGATTGCACAGAACCAAAGAGCTGCCCGCGTTGTGTCGAAACCCTCGTGGTCCACAGTCTTGAGTAAGAAAAAGTTTCAAGTGCGCATCCAAATCTTCGGGGAGTGAGGCAACAGCAGCGGCTTTGATATCCCTCCCCAATCCTTTCGAAGCGTGAAAGCTAAATAAGGCGTTCCCTATAAAAGCAAGGAAACACTGGCACAGATAAGGGTTTTATGTAAGCCCCGGGATAAATTGCGGTAGCGGACGTTTAATGGAAATTTAGATTGTGGCCGGAAGCTGAACGATTTAAATACCAGGAGCTTATTGTTCCAGCGCCGTCGTCCTCCCAGGGTGACGGAGATCGAACACTAAAAAGCCACAAAGTTGAAGCCGCTGATTAAATCCTATTATTCTCAGTAAAGCAAAACAAATTTATTTCTCCGCCAAGCACTTCCAGTTTTTTTTTTTTTTTACAAATAAAGAAAAAAATTCAACGAATGAAATGTACACACAAAGGTGAAAGAAATCGATTCATTCGTGCACAAAACGCATTCCTCAGCAAAAAAAAAAAAAAAAAATCGATGGACATTAGCGATGCGTCATAAATCCCAACGCCATGCATGAGGACAGCGTATGTACAAAGTAACCGAGTAAGAGACGTCATCAAATCAGGTTAAAATAACAAGCCTAAAACAAACGAGCAAGGACACATAAAAAGGAAACTCCGGCTACATTTGGAGAGAATCTCAAGAGAAGCAAACATAAAAGAGAAAAATTCTAAAATAAACAAGCTAACATTTAGGGCACACAAGCGAAACGAAAACACTAATAAGCAAACATTCAGCGCGAGGAAGAGTTGCAGCGACAATGCCATGGTGTTTAATTGGTGTTTAAATAAATATGAGTGCTCCAATTCTTAGCACACTTCTCGAGGCCCATATTAAACTTGCACATTATCAAAAAGTAGCACTTTACCCACAGTTCCATGGCATCGGAGAAAACTTGCATATTATAGTTTCCAAAGTTATAATAGCCTCGAATTAATTTTAAAAAAAAACTCAATTAGATGCTACTGACTATACCAGTCGACCACATGCATTAAAAACGTTGAAAATTTTAAAAAAGAAACGTGCACATTCAAGCGTACATGACTTGACCAATCGGACCTAAGCAATATACCGCGAAAGGTACTGGAAGATCACAGTTAGATGCAACAGTTTCAAAAAGAGGTAGTGCTGCCGGCCGAGCTTACGAAGTCTAAATCGTGTTGAAGCACGCCGCACTTACCATCACCGCCCATGTTAAAGGCATCACCAGGCGTAGACAACGTAACAAATTATGGGGGATAAAACGAAATGAAAGTACAACACCAAAGGTGTAAACGTTCAACAACAAAAAAATCATGCTAAAGCGCTTTTTTTTTTACACGAGAAACAACAATTTGAAGACCACCGTGAAGTGAAAATCACCGTCACAACGGCCAGCGCAGGAATGATCCAAAACGGAGAGTTCACTGGATAGCCCAAACACACGCACACGCTTAAATATGTGTTACACAAGCAAAAAATAAACAAACAAAACCGTGGTTGTCGATCCCATCTGTCCAGCAGATTAAAAAAAATGCTCCGCTCACATCACTGTCCTCTTTTTGTGCATTCTGGCTCACACTTCATCACAGATAAGTCCCAAGCTCGAAAAAACACGACGCCGTCAAGGGCACTGAATCACTGTCCGAAGGCGATGGACCAGTCGCTTGTCTTCGCTTTTGTTCGCAGCATTATTTTGATATGAATCTATGGAAAAGTTTACTCGAGTGGGGCATGACCATGCCGTCCTAAGGACCAGTTCTCAAAGAGGACCCTGAAAGAAAGAAAAAGGTGAAGCGAAATAAGAAAAACGAGACATAAAAAGCAAGTAATAATTTAAACTTTTTATTGAGTGGATATGAGCCAACGTTTCGGCACAAATGTATTCTGAATCCAAGAACTATCAATAGAAAAAACCCGAATGATGAAGCCACGAGTACCTGGATCACAGGTAAAATACATTCTCACTGACCAGCACTTAATAGTAACTTATGCTCTAAATCATCAAGGTTTAGGCACAAACGTTGAGGTACTCTTTTTGTTTGTTTATTTATTTATTTATTTATTTTACCCTCAGGGCAAGGGGCATTACAGAGGGGAGCGGTAGAAATAAACAAAAGAAACAACATGGAACAACCATAGAGTTATTACAATAAACGCTAGAGGCTCAGCTGGCGCCAGTGTCTACGGGACTTCCGGTTGCAAATTGAAGCAGACAGCATGCAGTCTACTTTTCCAGTCTTTCCAAGTATTCCTATGGGAAAACGCGCGTGAATTTTGTCTCTTCGCCGGAAAATAACATGAATAACTTTTGTCATTTTGGTTGTGCCGGATAGTATGTACCTTTAATAATATTGTAAAAGTGTAATGGCTTTAGTTACAGCATTTTTTCTTTACCGCCGAACGATGTTAAACTTCGCCATGTTTCAGGCCCAAACCTCTGTTCCATGGCAGGTATGTAGAAACGAGCGACGATTCTAAGCAAAATAACGATCGAAAGGAATGTAGGAGTATGTTAAAAGTTCGCCAGTATTCCGTTGGTGCTTATATATGGCTAACATGCCCGTCCTGTCACTATATGAAAATGACCCCGTCGTGTATCTTTACGGGTGGTTAAAAAAACGTTCGAAACGTAAAGAATTAAGTACGTGGGCTACTAAAGGTGCGTTTTCTTATTATTTCCTATGTCGGGCAGTTTTTGTCGGGCACCTGTTCTCTGGCTTCTCTCATTTGCAAAGATTTGGAGCGTGCGGGTGATGATGTGAACCCAGAACAAGCATCTTCGCACATATCGCACATATTCACGAGCAGAAAGAATAAAGCAGTACTTATTTATTGAAAATCAAACTACTGTATATTACGTGACTTTCAATTTATTTTGATCGTCTGCGCGCAGCAAGGAGTTACTTATCCAGTGTTACTGCGTAGTTCTTGCCGTCTCTCTCGGTTTTCCACATGTCCTTCGTTCGTATGCTTGTATGGAAAGCGCCAACGCCGTGTTCGCGCTAACAGTGTCCGACAGTGCACATAAATACATGTACGAAGCGGTTCTAGCACTGTTTTTCATGCCACGATTTTAAAATAAAAACGCCGTAACTGACCAATTATTCCGTCTGCGTGACCGGGAAATGTTCCAATGTGTCCAGTGCATACGAATTATTCGTGATATTTGCTCTTATAATCGAGCGCAGAGAGGAAATTCACTCGCTTTTTTCCATAGAAATGCATTACCGGAAGTCAATTTCCGACTGCTTGCTGTCTGCTTCAATTTGCAACAGCACACTAGCGCCAGTTGAACCTCTAGCGTACATTATAAGAACTCTATAGGAACAACAGTAGAACAAAACTTTAGATAATGGGGGAAACATGGTTACTAACACTTGTACGAAACAGAGCACAATCAACAATTGATGCAAGTGATGAAGGTAACCGATTCCATTCTTTTGTGACTCTCGGAATAAATGAGTTAAAATATTTATTGTAACGGCAAGATGGAACGCCTCGCTTTGTGCTGGTGATCTAGACGAGTTGAAAGGAATGATGGTGGGGTGAATAGCTGATTTCTGAGAACCGGGTTGTGGTGGAATGTTTTGTGAAAAAGACAAATGCTAGTAAATCTGCGGCGATGTGCGAGGCTGGGTAGAAGTAAAATGTCCTTCATTGACCGGTGTGCTTTCATCAATCATAACCGTAAAATGGAAGTTCGCGATTCCAGGTTAGCGACTCTACTACAACGAGAAACGTTTTGCTCTGCACTTAACCGCGATGAAAGAACAGCCCAAACGCCAAATGAAGACCGATTTTACGCCGTGTTGGGCTTATCACAACAAATTCGCAAGAATGGTGGCACACGGTGCCGTAGATTGAGAGCAAAGACGCCTCAAGGGCGCCAGGATACTCACTTGGCTCCAACCAGCAACATGACCAGAGCTGCGACGGTGCTCAGCACAGCGTCCATGTACCATATCTCGGGGTTCGAGTCGTACACGAGGTCGCTCACTATGATGGCCACCGCACAAAAAGCGCTGATTAAAGAGTTAATCCCTGAAACAATGTTCAACAGCATTGAGAATTCTAACAGAGCCTACCGAATAAAAGCTATACTCCATCTCATAAATGTCTACAGTGCAGACAAAGGCACAGGCGCGTGCCTAACTCAGTGGAAAGCTTTGTTTGCTCAAGAATTCGCGGATTGAAGGCAATTTCCAAAGCCACGCGCTCGCGCCTTCGTGAGCACTGCAGATGTTTGTGAGATAGACCATAGGCCGCTTGTATATCTTCCTCCTCTGCACAACCATCTTTTTTTTGCTCTTTCTCTCTCCTTAGTGCGTGCGCGGACTGCCATTTAACGCAATCGAAGGAAAGCTTCATGGCTGTAAGACCATACAGTGTTTTAGTTAAGATACTGCGTTTTGCGTTCCTTCGTAGGTGGTTCTCCATCACGGAGTCCCCGTATTCTTGTACGTGATCGAGGATAATCTTTTTGTCTACCACCGTGGAGGCGTTACTTAGCGCCTGCAACATAACATATTGTACCACGACCGCGTACGATCCCCAGACAAATGGACTGACCGAGAGGTTCCATCAAACATTAGAAGATATGATTTCAGTGTACATATCAGAAACTCGCACCAACTGGAATACCATTCTACCTTCCGTAACATTCGCATACAACAGCGCAGTTCTGAGTACTACGAGGTTTTCTCCTTTCCACCTTCTCTACGCATGGACACAAAACATCTTCCCCCCGGATTCTACAATTTTTTCGGAACAGCTGTGTTATTCAAACTCACTTCTGACGGACGCTTTGGCCCACACTGAACAATAGAGAGTTTTGGTAGACCGTACGCTAGAGCTTCGCTTAGCTAGCAGGAGCTCGTCCCATCACTTCGAAGCATGTATTAAGCACGTAGCCCCTAGGGCCGCTCTCCACAGAGTACGGTCGACTAAAACTCTAATGCCGCCGGCTAGCCCGCTGTCGGACAACAGAGCAGCAGCAGAAGTCAAAGATATGCTACGACGAGGTTCATCGCGACTTCAGCTACTCTCCTGGAGATAAGGGCCTCGTCGCCTTCACGCTGTGCAAGGCTGGTTTATGCGAAAGGTTCCTTCCTCCCTACATGGGACCATATCCCGCGCTGGCCAGCGGACGCCACCAGTCAACTACATCGTCCGACTCTTCGACCCCACGAACCGATGACCGAACCCGCAGCCCCGACGTCGTTCACCTCATATGAATAAAACTCTACTGCGGCCGCCACGGAAACGGCCGGGATGGCCTTTTCCTAGAGGAGCGACATACGTTATAAGGCCCTGTCACACTGAGGCAACAGTCGGACAACTCCATCCGACAACACGAGGAAATCGTGTTGCCCGCGACCCTGTCACATCGCGGCAAGAACAACAGTTGGGCAACATGTTGCTGCCGCCCGGCAACAGTGTTGTCCGATTTGTTGTCCGACAACCCTGTCACACCGCGCAGACGGCGGGAACAACACGGGGAACACTCCGCCATCTTGATTGTTTACCTTCGTTCGTGTGCGGCAAGGAGTCGCTGGAAATGTGACTCTACAAAGTGCTAATGCTAGAGCGTTCGAAGAGCCGTAAGTTACCACGAGACGACATCAACCAGTGATTGCAATTAGAAAACTTGACACGGCGAGTATTTTAAACCCTTTATTTTATCAAAATGTTCTTCATTCGCTGACAAAGCCGATAGCCCTAATCGAGGAAAACCGTATGAAGTGTTTCTGTCCAGTTCTTTCCTTCATGCAATTTTTATTTCTACTTTCAAATTAAGTTAGCACCGGCAGTACCCCAAAGCGTCTTTTGTAGCGTGGTGTTGAGCTGAACTGACAGTGCTTAAAAACTGCGACACCGACACGATCGGCCTTCATAACAATCGGTGGAATAAATATTTTTATACGCTGTCGATTTGCCTACCGCCTGCTATGTGATTGCTTCATCTCACCAAAATGTCCTGGGTATTTTCGAAACAATTCAGGTGTCTGGTAGCGGCTGTTTCCAAGTTCCAAGGATCAAAAATTATGATCAGAGTGGTCGTTTTTTATCCTTTGATTTTTTAATGTTTCCTTCCCTGGATTATTTTTATTATACTTAATCAGGTGAGTAGGCATGCTATTTTATTTGAATAGCAGTAATATGAGCTGGTCTCTCGGCAGTTCAAATCTCAACACCAGTCGGAACGTTCACGACCGTAACTGTAACCATTTCACGACAATTGATAGGGAACTAGCTCTGCCATCGAAGCTATCTGTGTTGTGGTGTTGCCGGCCCGAAATTCGCTCAGCCAGCGATCAGGGCAACACACGTTGTCCAACACAAGTTGCTGCTGTTTTTGTTGCCGAAAGCTGTCATACCGAGGCAACATTTTAGTTGTCGTCCATGTTGTCTTGCTGTTGCCGCGATGTGACAGGTTTGTCGGACAACACAGGGAGCGAGCAACAAGTTGTCCGACTGTTGGACAACGTGTTGTGTTGCTGTTGCCGTCGTGTTGCCTCAGTGTGATAGGGCCTTTAGATGTGCCGGGCTACTTGAGACGGACGAAACGCAGCACGCGGGACGAGCGCAAGAAGCTCGCGCCAGCGGAGCTAGCGCGGAACTCCTCGTTTTCACATCAAGCTTGGCTCCAACGGTCACTCCGTTACCTTGCCCTTTCCCTGCCTAAAGTGTCTGAGCAAGACTACAGCGGAATGGAATACACGCCCTGGCAATATTGAAATGGGGCTATCCCGAAATGCCTCACAAGTTCGGTGTCCAATACGTATATGTTCAGGGAACCAGATAAAGGGATGAGTGCCGAGTCATTGAAAACTCGTTAAAAACATCGACATGATTGGCCATCAGTAAAAGTAGTAAAGTAGGTCTTTTTAAAAGCGGAGAGTACACCATAATAATTCATTAATGAACACGTTGCAATGCTAATCTGTTAGCTAATCTTGCAGCCGCATCACTTCGAGTTTTCTTGAACGCTAAACCACAAACTATCAAAAAACGCGATCGCCGCACATAGGCACATACGTGTCTGCATTGGATATCGAACTTTACGCACTATGTCACTACATAAACGAAAGCTTCGAGCACCAGTTTTTGGAGGTGCTTTTTCTTTTTTTTACCTTTCAAGCGCTAAAATAGCGGTTGCACTTCCAATTACAGAAGCATTAGAAACCGATGTTTCAAAACAAGCTTTAAGGAAAGTGCAACTCGTCGGCTATGTACTAAACATGAAATGCTGACTTTGTTAATATATACATCGCGCGGGCGCGCACCGAAGAAAAACATTCAGAGCTTAAGAGAAAGACAAAACTTTGTCTACGACTTACCGTCCAACACTAAAGATAGGCTTCCCATTCGTCTAGCCAGGACAAATTTGACAAGCGCTAGTGCAAAGCAAGCCGCCGCTCCAACACCAGCCAGAATTATGAGAATCGGTATCTGCAATAGAGTCAGAAACACGGATATTACAAATATGCGAACACCCCCGTACACACATAAAAAAGTGAAACTGCGTATATCTAAGCTACATTATCCATCACCAGAACTAACTGAGGTTGACAGACACTCGCAGACCGCAATAGTAAAAACGTCAATAAAACGTTATTCCCCTTTCTCTGTGTCCATATCCAAACGTTTGATGGCGACTACTTATACAAGTTCACCAGTTCAGTTTCATTTGTGTCCCTCCAGATTTATCACGACGGATTGAGTAGAGTAAAGATAATAATAAGAAAAAAAATAACGTTTTTAACAATCTTAACAAATGCATTGTTAAGAGCAAAGTATCACGTGCTGTTAGGTAAGGCTTTACCGATCATATTTTATATTCCGTTTAGGATGTCCGAAAAATTCAAAATCGTGCCAGAAAAAAAAAAAAGACAAAACTTAAGCGGTACTTATTACTCAGGAGATACATGCATGTCAGGATGATAACTCTAAATTGCCACCCGACAAAATTAACGAAATCTTTATTATTGTACCTCAATATGAATTAATATAATGATCCTCCTCTATAATAATTAGCCTAAACTGAACATATAGGCGAGTTCCCTTTTTATATACCTAGAAAGCACTGCGCCAAATTTTTACAAGAAATACCAAAACTGAACATGCACTAGAGTTAGAAACTACTTAAAAGGCTGGAATTTATCAGGCAAATATTCCGCGAATAAAACGACGAAATTCGCCTGGCAGAAACGTTCACATTCCACGCGGCATCAACAGCCACTGTTCTTAGGCCGCGTGCAGAGTGAGCGCCACCGGACGAAATTCGTCGCTGGTTGGCAGTACAATATTCGGTCCATGGATTGCAGCATTAAGAAGTTAGTCAACAGGGACATTTAGCAGATCGATACCGTAGTACCGTTACCGTAGTACCGTTACCGTAGGCCCAACTCCGCATGCGCGACTCGTACCAGCGTCACGTGCCTGAAACGCGTTACCGTGGTCGCCTTACCGTGATACCACGGCCCCTGTGCCCTCATCGCGCGCTCGTTGGCTTTCGCCGCGCTTTGGTTGCGTGTAGCTGCGTGAGCACTCTTCTGCTTTCAAGACGAGAAAGCTCGCGCTGGAGAGTATTCACTGGCGGCCATAGCTGCGTGCGCGAATGCAGAGCGCGTGCTGATGGCGAGCTTCCACAGTTCTTTTGCAACGTTCATTCCGCGCCACCAACGTTGCCCGTCTTAACGGCGTACTAATGTGAGCCCGTTCTCAGCAACGAGGCTGCAAGGGCGCAGCTAATCACATGTACCCTGCCCTCACAAGTCCACGATCCCCTCCTCGCACCTCAAGAACAAGACGAAAGGCCCGACATACCGCCTGACCCAGACGAGAGAAAAAGAGAGGAGCGGCTTGCCCGAAAACTCAGGCTCATCTGACTTCTTCAACCAGATTCTTCTCCGATCGCGCCGGAATACAACGGGTGGAAGGAGGTGAGTATCAGGCGGCTCCAAACAGATACGGCCATCACGCCCATCTGGCAGGCCAGATTTTATAAGCCTACAGACCCGAATGACCCAGGCATTGACCCCAACTGCGAATACTGCGTGTTCCCGGCGACATGTTTCCACCTCGTGTGGGACTGCGCTGAAAGTTCGCGGTATCGCGAAGCAGCGTGGAAGAAGCTTCCCCCATAGGCAAGAGTACCCACAACATATGAAGAATGAACACTTCCGGACCTCGTAACCCAGCACAGGAAGTACATCCTCGACTCCCTGTTAGACATTCTCCGTCTTTCAGGGGTGGCGAGGCATGTATAGACCCCCTTCCCCTTTCCTTTCCCCACACGTCACTCCAGATAATGCTACTCAAAAGGATGTGACGAATCCCTTTGTACATATAATAAATACGTTTCGTACCATACATGCGCTCTAAACAGCGCCCTCAAAATATGACGTCCATATAAGGCGCGCTATCAGAAGATTTATTAAACGCCTCTAAACCTCTAAACAAGGCAAATGCCTTTATATTTATTATGCTTCAATACTTAGATTGATGACATAAGTTCCAGGGTGTCGAACCGAAACTATTTTCGGTTCGGTTCAGGTTACGGCTCACATATTTCGGTTCGGGTAAGGTTCAGCTCCGGAGCGAAAAAGAGAACGGTTCGAACCGGTTCATACCGGTTCATATAACGGTTCAAGGAAACTTGAAAAATTTCACAAAATATTCGCACACCTCTACTGCCATGAAGTGGATTACTGCGGCATAAAATAAGCGCTCATTTATTGATTTTGTGTACTCCATCTGTCTATTGGAATGATCTTCAAAAATTCAAGACGTGACATGGGACTGGGTACCTACCTTTTATTCACCAAACAGAAAATTGAATATATCTACTGCAAGAATGGACGAGTGCCTCTCTAAAATTGTTACATGCACAAGCCATAATAATTTTACTGCTATGTACGTTCTGTCTTGCGTTGCCGGTACTTCAAGAGCGACGAGTCAAGGGAATATAATTCGGGGCGCCGGGACTTTTTCTTTTCCCAAAATTCCAAGGCATTGGCCTTGGTAATTCGGCAAACCTTTTAAAAGCCGTCCAGTAAGGTCTGAATCTCCCCAAAGATCGAAGAATCGTCGCTAAATGCTTTGAGGCAGCCGCTTTCTTTTCCCATGAGGAACGCTTCGAGGTCGTCATCAGGGCAAGTTGAACTCCCCGTTGTGCACGGTGCTTGAGGTTTCTGTGGCTAGGCATCTTCTTTAAGCGCGCGAAGCTTCCTCCACGCCAGTAGCAGATGCTGCTTTGCTCTGAACCTCTTCTCGCTTGTTAGCGTGACATAGTATCGAGAATCCAAAAATATATCCGTACAGAATATGTCGCGTCCGAGCAACACCTTCTCTCGCCTTTTCATGGCAGCGGCCAGTTTATTCGCGATCGGGGTGTCAATTTTTGACGTCTGAATTCGACACGTGAGCCATGCTCCATAGAAGTCCCCCAAAGTTAGTTACTCCTTTCCAAGCTGCAATGTTGCTTCCTCGGCCGGCCCCAGGGAGGCAACTACGTTGCTTATTGATTGCCAGTCTTCTTGAGTAAGGTGGTGTTCATTATCGTCTGCGATGAACTCGTCGCAGAACTCCTCAGCTCCAGCAATCGTCGCATCATGGCTCTGGTGGACATCCACCTCGTTACTCAATCCAGGATGGGCTTTTTCAGATTGAGCTTCCGAAGTAGGGACAGCACCGTCTGCGTCCTCATTTTTTCCACAACTTTTCGGGCCTTCTGTACGATGTCGCTAGCAGCTGTAGACTTGAAAGCGTCATGTACAGCGAGCTGCAGCGTGTACGCAGCACACCCCATTCATTGAAGAGGTCTCTCACCGGAAAAAGCAAAAGCTCCTAATTCTTCGAGGTACGAGCACCATCTGAGGCGCCACTGTACGCGTGCACGTCTTCTTCAGACTCATAAGATCTTGCGGCGACCGGGCCAGCAGATTATTCTGCTAAGAGAGCAACTCTTGTCAGCATATTGGCTCCGTTGTCGGTCGTTATACTGTAGACCTGCTCTGGGGAGACGTCGTGCCTTGAAGTACTTAAAGAACTGCCCTTCAAACTACGTAACTCACGGCTAACGGTAGTGCGGTAACGGTAGTGCGGTAACGGTAGTGCGGTAACGGTAGTACGGTAACGGTTTGCTAAAAGTTCCTAATGATCCGCTCGGAAAAAAGCCCATGGAAGCTAGGCCAGAATATTGCATCAACTAAATAGATGCGGGGGCGTCAAAAGTAAAATACGGTGTTTTCAGATTGCAGACGCAAGACAACAATAACACAACACGAGCCGGCCTAGACTTAAAAGTCCTGCATGGGGAGCAACCGTGAGGATGCGATCATATAAAACTAATTTCTTACAGAAGTGCGCGTGTAAGCAAAGCATATATCCTTCAGCGCGCGCGCTTTTCACGGCGTTGTACCCAGCTTGAAAGAAGCGCGTCTTCTTTATAAGTTGTTTGTTGGCGTGAGTGTGTGTGAACACAAGATTGGCTCATGAGGTACTCGGGAATTACGCGCACATGGGTATATCACACACACGTAGACGAAAAAGCAAAATGGTGGCACATGAAATTCAAAAAAAAAAATCTACCCGGCTACAATCTGCTGCCATGATATAGGACCTCATTTTCAGCCCTACAAAACAATTTAGTAAGCATATTGTTTCTCAAGCTTGCTGAAACTTACCCACGTGGGACTCTCTCGTACGATGAGATCTTCCATGGCTTTGCTTATGATGGCGATGGCCGATATAATAAAAAACAATCCCAGTAGCATGCAGGCACTATAAATAGAACAGAAAGACAGTTCAATATTGCTTCCAACTGGCAGACAAAGCACGTTGTTGAACGTCTTGCTAAAATTCTTCTCAAACCAAAGTATGATTCTCCATGACATGCCTCGTACTGTATGCATAAAACAATATACGAGTCTTGTTAGCCCTCTTTAGTCGGTAACAGGTCAAGAACGAAGGGGAAGCTCCTCCCACCCCTTTTCACTTCAGCGGAGCGAATGGTTGAGAGGAGGTCGCCTCCCTCCAGCGTTCGCTCTACCAAAGTGGAAAGAGGTGGGAGGAGCTTCCACTTCGTTCTTGACCTGTCACCGTCTATAGGTGGGTCACATGCGAGTGTTCAAGTTTACAAACCCAGTTAACCTATATGTCACTAAAGGGTACACCAAACTAATGAGAAAAACGGGAATAATAAATATTACGCGATTCATCTGTCCAACGTACATTCTCTCTCTTGCAAATGAATAGTGTGGTGTCAGGTACTGCCATATCACAATGATGGAGGAGAGCATGTCTAGAAGGCACTCCGCCTGAAATGGGGAAACAAAACTGCATCAGTACTAATTTCTAGCCATTCAAACTACGTACGGCTGTTTTCGCAGCTGGAAACACTTACCGCAAACGCGTAGATTGAAGCACTGTTCCTTTGAAACGCAAACACTGCAAAAAAAAAACAAAAAAAAACGCCATTGTAATTATTTGGTAGAAAAGTTAATCGAGTAGACAGCAATTAATAAAACAGCATGAAAACGAGCTTCGTAGACGTCGTCCAGCCAGTAAATTATGAACCTCTTTCAACTGAAGATAACTTAAACTTGGCGTACAGAAATGAAACTCAATCTCCTTCTACGCACAAATAGAACCTATCTATTTAGCTTTTGAGCGCGACGTTCAATGGGTCAGCGGTGTTTGCAAGTGCCAATGCGCCCGATTTTTTTTTTCTTCTTTTTTTTTATGTGTGAAAGACGAATGTGATGAGATACAAGTGCGACTATGGCTCGAGTCAACGTTCTCCGATCCTACACTTTGCCGCGCGCGCATGCCCAGTAGAAACACTTTTTGAACGGCGTAGTAGGAGGAACCGGATTTATAAAAAGAGGGCGAATTTCGGTGTTTTCGGTGTTTATATTTCTTCAAATTTGAGGGTGTTTTCGGGGTTTATTTTCTTCCCACGGATCGGTGCTTTGCGGTATTAATTTTGGGTGTCCGACAAAAACCGGAGATGATCGGGGTTTTATGTTGAAGGAAATATTGCACGGACATAGAATTCCAGAACCTTCAAGGAACATGACACTTGGCCAGAATACCTAGAAGACGTCCTCGTACCGATAATGAAAAACAAAACAATATGTGTGGTTCCGAAGAAAATAGCAGATTCGAGAGCGGTTCATTGGAGATTATGTTCCGGTTGAACTGGAAATCAAGCTGTACATACAAATTTCTTTCCCGTGAAGCTTGCATTTTTCTTCTTCAAGGACAGCTCGAATTCGGGGCTTATCGATGTTCCCCGATTTCGATCAAACCGACTCGAAAATTCATTTTCGGGGTTTATCGGTATTTACCGAAAACACAGAACCCCAGCCATAAAGTATGCCACCGGGTTCCGACTACCGTAAGACAGATTACTATAAGTCTCCAATCCCAAATAATGCGACTCAAATGTTTTTTTGTTTTTTTTCGACGCGCACCAAGATCGTCGTTCCTATGCGGGCAGAAACTGGGGCAGAGAAGGAGACGAGATTGCGTACGGGGACGTCGGAACCCCGAGCTCTGGTTGGAAGGACAAGTGGATAGACGCTAAGCTAGCTGCCCTTGTTTCCATTCACAGCACTGCTCGAACGCGTTCGAATGCGAAAGCCAAACGCTGGCGTTCCGGGTTCTAGCGTGTTCGTCGAGTGCAGTGGAGACAAAGGCAGCTATAGCTTCAAGTCTACCCACTAATCCTTCCAACCAGAGACCGGTGTTCTGACCTCCTTCGCACGCTCACGTCTCCTCCAGTTCCTCAGTTTCTGCCCGCAAGTTTTGCCTTCGCAAAGCTTGACGGCGTAATGGGGGATCGAAACCACCCGCCTGACGACAGTCGAGCGCGGTTCGTGGATTGAACACGTAGATCTGCGTGAGCACTCGACTTCGACTCGTAGACAATCAATGCCTCGGCGGACACTCGGGTAGTGGCTCGTGTCCAACCACTGCGGTGACGAGAATAGCCGAACTCTAACAATGCATGAAAGCCCAGCACGCATTTTCTACTTTGCCAACCCCGGCGCGTGGCGATGATTAACGTTGGCGGCATAGGATAGGCACCAGGCCACGTGGCCGCTTGTTCTGGCTCCGAGTTGTGGGCATAAACAATGCTCATGTTTCTCGGTTTTTGTTTTGTCGACTTCCAATAACTAAGGCAAATTTATTCAATTATTAACGTTAGGGAGTAATTCTAAGTAGGATTTAGCGAAAGTATCAAAATCGTTTCATGGCTCATTTCAGATGAAATACAGTGCTTGCATTATGGGAATATGTGACTTTCCTTAAATTTATATTAAAATGTAAAATAAAATGCTGGAGCACGTTCTTTTTTTTTTTTCTTTGTTTTTTGTTTGGGGGGGGGGGGTTCTCGACGTGCCAGTGTTTGTGCGTATGAAAAAAGGACTACGAAGGCACAATATGGAAGAAGAAGTATACTTGTCCGCTCATCCTGTTCCGTCTCTTTAATGGGCTTTTTTCAATTATTCGTTTGCCGGGAGGGTCAGGTCCTTACGGCCGCTGGACGTCTGTGTTTCTAACTGTCGGCTCTCACGAAGATGAATGGGAGCAGGTCAAGCGAGCGCTGACTTTATTTGCCGTAAAGTACTCGGACGTACTACTTCGTGAACCGAAACCATGCCACTCCTTTCCATGGCCAAAGAGGTACCATAATGCAACGCGCGCAGTGTTGCACGCATAGATTATTGGAAGTAATCAGACATGTACGTAACGCGTTACAAGTAACGAGTTACTTCTACTAGTTACTATTTTCGGTAACGAGTAACGTATTTAGTTACTTTTGCAGAAAAGGAACGAGTAACGGTATTTAGTTACTTTTAAGGCCAAGTAACGAGTAACGGTATCTCGTTACTTTTGAGGAGTAACGTGTACAACTCCGTTTAAACGGGCTCGTTTTTATTCTAACCTGAGTATGCGTCTATTGCGAGAACGGTAGGTGGGCAACCCGAAAAACAACTAAACCGTGTGACAGTACAGTTACGTATATCGCTGGACACGTCAGTCGAGCAGTTCGACTGACGTGTCCAGCTAAACGTTGCTGTACTGAACTCTACAGCTGGGAATGTCCTTCACCCAGCGAACACAATAAGGTTCGATGGTTGAACCTTCTAGAACAGGGAACAGGATCGAATGTAAACCCGGAGGTTGCGAACACTGGAAGGCACAGAACCCATTACCCGCTGTCTTCAATGAAGGCGCAGTTCCCGAAGATTCACCAGCTCTTCCTGAAGCACAACACTGCCGTTCCTTCGAGCACGTCGGTAGAACGACTTTTCAGAGTCGCCGGAGATGTATTTTTCAAGGAAGCGGAGAAACATAACTGATGAAAACTTCGAAAAGCAGCTACTGCTTACATTCAACGACTACATAAAAAAAGAAAAAAGGAAAGCATGAAACCAAGAAACGTTCTGTATTTAGCCGTCAAAGTAACGTGAAAAGTAACTCGTTACTTTTGAGGTAACTCACGCGTTCCTTGTATGAATTGGTAACGAGTAACGTATTTAGTTACTTTTTCAGCGAGTAACGAGTAACGGTATTTGGTTACTTTTTTGGGTAACGTGTACATGTCTGGAAGTAATCTATTGCAAGCGTGGCGCCTCGACTGGTACACCATGCGTGAAACCACGTGCAGCTTGCACGTGAGAATAGCGTTGGCAAGCTCGCAATTGCACGGGCTTGTCCGCACAAGCACTGTTGACAAAAAATTAAAAACACAGTTTTTACGCGCTAGATCACAATGCAGCCAACACGCGCTCACGACTCCAGCTAGCCATGAAATGGTCATGTGAGACGCACAAAGATGGCGCGAACGCACAACGAGACGCTTTTAAGTTGCCGTGCAATATTCTCCAGGTGTACCTGAACGGTAGGTAACCGCTGCACGGCGCCTGTTTTATACGCTGGTTAGCGTTTTAAGGCTTACAAAATGGGGTTTCGTGGTGTGGTTTCTTTTCTCCACCTACATCGTAAAAACAGAAAGAGAATTCGGAGCTTTCATACTCGAAATATTTAAAAACAAAACCGCCAGAAAGTGACCCGCTTACCAGTTTGAAATCGAAGAGTTAGGCGAAAGGGAGAGGAAAAGAAACAAGCGGCTTGAACACGGCAAGAGACACAAGAGACTACCAATGCCGCTTCAGTCTCTTGTCCCTTTTACCCAGGTCTCGGATTTCAAAGTGCCAACTGGCCTTCGCGTATTTTTTTTTTTAATGATTTACCTTTTTTTTTATGTTCGTGGGCATTCAAGGACAGGAAGAGCCAGATAACCAATAGAAGAATTTGAAATGCGAGAGAGATCAAACTTGTTTGCTTCGAACTGCAACGATCGCGATCATGAGGTTAAAACTACATTTTGTTTATTCGTTTTTATTTGCTAAATTTTGTGGTCTAAACATTTCGGTAGAACCTGTAAAAGCAAGCATCCTTTTTCACACACTTTACAACCGTTTTATTTAAATATATTAACGATTCTTAATCGCTGCCTTAGGTAAGCGAGAAAAAAAATCATTGGCCCGACTTTCTAACCCAATGCCATTAACTGAATCTGTGCAAGACATTCTAGTTTAAAATTTCCAGTTTTTTTTTTTTTCGTCATCAGGCAACGAGTTTTACATCTTATTATATAAGAGAAAAATAGAACCTTTTCCACAGTTACTTTGTGCCTGCCGTCGTCACAGTCATGTCGACTGTTTCAAAAATCAAACCGCCTTGTCAAAATGTGTTTCAGGATTGTTGTGTTCAATTATACAGGGGTCGACCGAGAACAGAAAACGCGCTTTTTCGGCCCCCCAAAATAAACTACGCACCGCAGAAAGCTGGAACCCTGTGAAAACGTGACGCTAGCGGTTGTGAAAAAAAAATTCGGAAGTTTTGAGAATATGACTTGACCTGGATCGAAAGATACGAGGGGAAAACAATTTTTCAGTGAGCCGAGGTCCACCTAGGCTTACTATTCAACAAACAAAGAAATCACACTGTGGACGCCTGTAGCATATATTTTCGTGAAAAAGAAAAACTTCTCAGAAAGAAAGCAAACAATATCGTCTTTCTCATTGACAAGTTCCTCCGCTGCAATTATTACTACAGACACCCACAATGCAATTTTTGGCTTGGTGAATACTAGGCTTAGTTGAACGTGGGCTAATATATACATTTTGTTTTTTTCTCTCGTATCTTTCGATACAGTTAACGTCATGTTCTCAAACTTGCATTTTGCCACCACCACTAAAGCGTCACCGTTCTCGCGGAGTTCTAGCTCTCTGCGATGCGCAGTTTCTTTTCCGGGTCAAAAACCCGCGTTTTATTTTCTCGACTGACCCCTGCATACCATACACAACGTTGCAACAACATTCTCACCAAAGCCCGTGCCTCCGACTACGAGGTTGAAGACCACCGACACGATGCTCAACGTCAGGGCGCATTTTCGGTTCAAGTCCCCTCCTTGATATGGTCCGTTATCCAGGAGATGGGCGTCGAGCTTCAGAGGTGTACTTTCTGCACATCGAAATGAGACAAGAAGAAAGATAGTCACTCGCGAGCGGTATTGACCCGCTTCTGAATACTCTAACTATTTTTTGGTTGTTACCGAGGAGCGAGTTAGTGAGGATCAAACGCTTAACTTTGTTCTTACGCCACGAGGCGGCTCGAACATTTTTAATAGCTTTCAAATGCTCTGCAATGCCCTCAGGGACCGAGGGCAGCGCAGAGGAAAGTTGGCTAGAAGCTATATCAATAAAAAATAAATTCTAAGCGTGCAAATAATTACTTGCTAATGAAATGCCGAAATTTTGACATTGTTAAGGCTGTTTTAAAGGCGACGCCATAAGATGATGGTGTATCATGGGCGCTTGAAGGCGAATCTGTTAATTAATCGGGTAATTATTAATTTTTGTAGATTACCAGCATTCAACCGAACGCAAAGGAACCGACTGCCACGGAAGGATACAAACAAAGAAGAAGAAAAAAAGACAAACACGGGGCATAGCAAACATAAGCACTAAACAGAGAAGGGCTCCGTAAGGGAGTGACTAACAAAGCAGACGCCGTTTGTGAACTGACAATCTATCAGAAAGCTTTTTTTTTTTAATCGTTGATGCTAATTAGAAGTAAACAAAAAGCATGTTTTGAATGAAACAGTTCTACACATAGGTTCGATAAATGCTACGTTATGGTTGTGTCTAGTAGACTTTGCTTCGGTAAATGACGAATAACAAAATCTAAATATCATGCAACTCCAAAATTGATGCCAAAAACCGTACGGTTCATACGCAAACCAGTATGTTTTTTTTTCCTGCACTTATGAACTTGAGAAAAAAAGCTTGGAGGTAAAAGTGACCATCTTGTGTTTGTTATTAAGACACGATGATATTTATAAAAAGGTATTAGTAGCTTGTCACGTATAAATGAGGATTATATGGTAGATTTCGTGAAGCAAATAAAAACGAGAAAGACCTGCACGTTACGCGAGGTTAAGCAAATTCAAACTATATTTCGCAGACGTTACGCTTGCAGTGCGATGATACTAAATATACGAAGCGAACAATCGCCTTTTAATTACTTCAGCGGCAGATGTTGAGACGTCAGAACTGGAGCTCCAAATTGAACAGGCATATTCCAGCTTGCAGCGAACCAGTGCTTCGTCGAGCAGTCGCATTTTAAGAGATACGGACACTAGCGGAAAATTTGGTTTTATAAGTCCTTTGCAAGCGACTGGTACTACTTGGTATTATATCGAATGTAACTTTCCCGAGACATTAGATAAGATATTAACATCCAAGTAGTCCTTTAGAATGATACTAGCTTCAAAGAAGTTTGACTTGGCTAAGAACGCGAAACATCATTGCGAGGAAACCCTCGAGTACATTACGTGCATCGGTTCGTGTTCGACCGCACTCCCACTGCTCGCACGTCGTACAAAAGACGCGGAGTTTCTCCGCAGAGAGAATTGTCTGCGGACACGCCTCCAGGCATCGTACAAGCATGTCTGCTTCGTACATGTTTCGATCATATCATGCAGACGATTTTTTTTTGTACGACCGATCTGATAGGACCGTCATACTATAAAGAAATACGTCTCAAGACGGTATCTGCAGACTGTCCTTTGTACTATCGCGGACAATATGAGCTGAAACAGCGCTCTGGCCGGCGCACGGTACTACCTGCGCCGCCTGTCGCCTTGCTCCGCACACACGGCGCACCGTGAGTCCGAGATAAATTCTCACTTGCGCTCGCTGCGCCACTGCGCTCTTCCGGCCGTCTGCAAGCGAGACGGCGGGTCCGACAGCAGGCATGTGTGTGATAGGGCGGCGGGGGAACAAAATATTACACGTGTCGTCCCTCCTTTGGAATTGATTAACTTTACTCTATCGCGCAGAATCCTGTGCAAAAAACACCGACTTTTGAAGAGAAAATATTGAAGTCTCTTAAATTTGAGCTGCGATTATCGTTTTTGAAAGTCACATCAAAAGACGTTGCAGGTTGTCCTTGTTTGATTATAGGCGCATGCACAAAATAGGACATCGTAAAATATAGGCCAAAATCTGTATGCCGGATTTAGTCCGGCTCCAATGTATTTACTTTTTTTCTTTTTCATTGATCACAGATGTTTAAAAAACGGTAAGCATACATATTACTCAGAAGGTTTTGTAACCTTCTCAGTAGGTACGGACACTCACGTGTTTATTTCAAACAAAACAAGTTGCTGACAAATAAGACACCAGTTTTTTGTTTACAAATTCATAGCCTTAATAAAGTGGGACAAACAGTCATATTTTTCAGGAGAAGGAGACTAAAACTTAATCGAAAGAATATTTGCAGAGGACAATGTCCGACACAAAAGATTAATAGTCGGCGTGGAAGTCCAGCTGCACTATACAAGAAGATCGGGATCAAGGAGGCACCACAGAAAAGTATGCGTGGTTAACGGCGTCAAACAGTGTGTCGCAACCGTAGCATCGAGCTTTGTTCCAATCGGCAGAAGTCCGCTTCAGGGGGTCCTGAGGCGCAGTAAAACTTGCAAAATAATTTATTACCGCGTCATTCTCCCCTCACCCGCGACCACGGCTCCTATCCTGTCTGGTAAGAAATCATAGAGCGCGGCCACGAAGTCGGGTTCAGCCCGAAGCCACTCCCATTCACCTCTCATTGCTTTCCACAATTTGTGGGCAGTAGCGCGGTGGAGGGGACGCCGTGACTATGGCTACCTTGATGCGCCTCCAAATGTTTTCCATGATATTCAGATCGGCTCCTTTTGGGGGCCAAGGCAGCTTCGCCAGGCAGCGCTCCTCGGGGAGATACGAGCGTGACAGCGCATTTTCCATTTTGAAGCTTTCTTGAAATGCACTGAAATGCAAGTTAGCTGAAAACGTGAACATTGGGCTACACGGCGCACGCATCGTGATGATGGTTCCGTGGACCAATACTTTTGCTAGCAGACGGCCGGAAGAGCGCAGCGGCGCAGTGAGCGCAAGTGAGAATTTATCTCGGCCTCAGTGTGCGCCGTGTTTAGGGAGCGATGTGACAGGCGGCGCAGGTAGTACCGTGCACAGGCCGGAGCGCTGTTTCAGCTCATATTATCCGCGATAGTACGATGTATATAAACAGTATAACCGCGGGTTCAAGCTCTGTGTTCCGTATTGGCGACGTGAGCGATCGAAAGCGTCGCTGCTGTCGGCCTGCCACGATTGGCCGAATGCTGACTATGACGTCAGAAAAGGATTTCTTATCGACGGAAATAAGAGAGGAATGTAAAAATTTTAACTTTGACGGTGTTGGCAGTGCTGCTTTGAGAGCACAATGGTTTCAAGCTTCCACCGTGCTAATTACAAACACCATCGAACTTGTTGTTTGCATGGTAATGACGTCACGAGAGGGAACCATGCGGAGGGCGCCGCCAAAACATCTCTCCGCTAATAGCGGTGGGTCACGCTGCTTATATACGTCAAACGAAAGACATTCTGCATGCGTAGTTGAACGAGTCACCGCGATATCCGTGTCTTCGAATACCGCGTGGCAATGAGTTCAGGGAGGAAACTTGGGCACACGGCATGCGAACCACAGTGATTGCGGTGACTTCTGTTTGCAGACTGTCTTTTTGTATGGTGTACGTACAGTGCGACCCCGGCTTTTAAGTCGCATCTTTCGAGCATGCGGTCAGTAGGCTCAGATTGAAAACAAGGTATAGCGGAATCATTCTTCAGTCCACAATATGCAACGCAAAAACCAAATTATTTCTGGAAAAAAAATTGTAAAAAAAATTAAAACAATGTTTATTCCGAAACTTGACATATTCTCCTGAACTGGATAGTAAGAAAGTGTTATGGTGTGAATTTTTTTTTTAAGTTATAAAAACCATAATGATGTTAAAAGGAAAAATAAAAACAAGAGACAATTATAGGCATAGGTCAGAATGTCAAGTGGACATGGAACGACATGAGGAGGGTTCAGCAGACGATGTAACGTTCTGGACAGGCGAGTGCTGACACCGCCGGGGCTTGCCTTGATCTCACCGGTTCAGTCCACACGACTGAAATGCCAACTTCGGCGCAATATGCTCGTGACTTGAGGCCAAAGACCGACCAGCGAGAAAAATAGCTACAAAAGTAATATATCCGATTGAGCTAAATCATCACCTTACGTTAACTTTGTGTCTTCGTAAATTGCGCTCATCATTTCATTTCTTGCTCTCGGTCTTTCGTTCGTGGTGAATACCTTATTTTTTTCAGTATCGCTTCGGATTCTTCGTTTCTTTTTATTTTATTTAAAAAAACCTCACAGAGGATAAAAAAAAAATACAGAAATCATTGGAAGTGCGTCACGTCTTTGTAATGGTCATTTCAAAATCGCGTGTAAAAAAACAAAAATCGTCGCGTGTATCACGCTAATAAACATTTAAAGAACTCCCAAATGAGGCCCACTTTATCACCCTCCTCCTCGTAAACCGCGTATAGTAAATGGGAGAGGTTCAACAGCGCAATTACATCGCGAATTCTCATTATGAACCTTTTATAAAGTTGCAGTAAGTAGGCCCTGAAATCGGCCCTTTCGACGAATCACAAAAATAACGGTAATCAAAAACAAACGTTGGAGCGCGATGAGACCCCGACATAATGCCGAAAGAAAAAAGTGCGCGTTCCAACCACAGTTATCAAATACCAAAAAAGAAAAGACAGCATTGCCCCCATCTAATAACCCTACTGTTGCCGTAGTTCTCATGATGATTAAAATTCGTTATTTTCTCGTCGTTCCACTAAAACAATCTCGCTCGTTTGTTTGTGTTTTCCCCCAACTGCGTCGCTCCAGCGCAGCTTTCAATTTAAAGCACGTAGACATCGACTTCGGTTAAGCAAAAGCGTTAGAAGACTGGATCGAAAAAGTCGATATCGAATGGCGCGTCCCAAACATAGTGATTACATTCACGGTGATGTTAAAAGAAGCACAATATCACTGACTAAAAAAACCATCGTAATCGAACGTGCTGCGCAGAAAGTATCAAACGCGGCGTGTGGTAGATTCAGTTCTGATTACATAAACCCTCCGCCCGATGAAGTTTAACATTAGGTATTATAACTATTCCTATCAGAGATGAATAAATGTCGCAGAACGTCTAAAATAAGCATTCCTTTGTATTACACGACTCGAGATGAATTTCTAATCGTGCTATTTGACTCGACATTTGGGATTAGGGCGCTCGGAGCGCGGCGTTTTCTTTCGGTTCGATGCAATGACTCCCTAGAGTCAGGTCAGTCTCTTGACATTCTCCCTGCTCTCTGCTCCGCGGACACCATCTTGTTCAAACGACGTTTTGTGGACGTTTTGCGGAATTGGAGCGTTGTCACCGGAGTGAGGCGTTTCCTCCGCTTCGCCAGTCGCAGAGCGGACTGTCGTTTGCGCCTTTAGCCAGATCGCGCAGCTGCTAAAGATGGCTGCTTTATTTCGACTTTTGTCTACGGTTCTACCTTCGTCACCGCGGAGAGAAAACAGTCTACTCGAGAAATAAAGATGCACGTACACCCGAGAAAAGGTTCTCAATGAGGCATTTGTATGTATTCTACATAAAAGAGAACAGCATATTTAATCGACGAGAACGAGCGAGCATCACCCTGCGACGAGCAACTGCGTTCGACACCGTCAGAACTACCGTAAGCTTGCACAAAAAATACACGTCTCGGACACCGCAGTCAACACCTCCTAGATAACAAAGCCACAGTGCTGAATAAGATGGCGTCATCAAGAGAAGGCCAACGCTGGCCACAGATTGGACACGACGATTGCGTCAACGTTCGGCTCAAACTTGACTCGAAGCCGAGCCCTGACGCATCACTCGTTTCCAATCTGTGTCCCGCGTTGGCCTTCGCTGGTGACGCAAAAATATATCAGCACTACGGCCTTGTCTTCTTGGCGGTGTTGCTACACTAGTCTTCAAAACAACGACGAAGGGATGGAAAACAATCTGATCCCCAAAATAAGGTCAGCTATTTATGCGGGAAGAGTTCACTTGGAAAAGAAGGGTAGTAGGACTTCTGAGTAGGATTATTGAGGGTAAAGTCGCTTTTAGTTCTGTTTTTTAGGAGGCAAGCTCGACGAAGTCTTCGGTTTTCTGCTTTTAAGGCGCGCAAACAACTTATGAAAAAAAAAACTTCGCTTGTCTGCTTGATTTTACTGAAATGTGGAACTAATATTTGGACGATCAATCTTGTTCTGCTGGTTCCCGTTTTGGGTTGCCTCAACCTATGAGGACGGCAACTACTAAAACTCCCTAATGCTAGAACCACGTAACCACACACGTATACAGATTAACATGCTTAGCGTTTGATGCATTTTGGAAATAGCTTTAAGTATAGTGCGACAACACAACGCTCGAAGTTGGTAATGGGGAGTTTTCGTAAGCCGCTCTCCTCTATCCGCTAAGCTTTTCGCAACGAAAAGACCACTACTGCGCCTGCGCGCCGCTAGCCCTTGACTGAAGAAACTCTGATCTCGTTACGGATTGCGGAGAGCGTTGCGAGACGGCGGAAACAACCTAAGAAAACTCCCTAATAAAAACGTCTACTCGCAAGCATACACCCGCGACGCTGCCGATTTTAGACTTCCCAGTGATGACTCATTTGGCCTCGGTGCCGCTGGTGATCTACTGACAGTGGCACGCTCACTCTATACGGGAGGCCCCTTGCGCAAAAACATGTTCCAAGATATTCTGTATACTTATGATCCTCACACAGCATAGCAATACGTATAGACGCTTTCCAGCAGCTGTGCAGGGGTGCCGCCATAACCGACCTTCAACTTTTATTTCATCTTGTTACGTTTACTTTAATTCATCATAACCACAGCAGGGCAGGTTATTCCCATTTTAGATTCTACTGTGTCCTTCTCCCTAGCATTGGCCTTCGTCGAAGCTCGTTAACACCCGCCTCACCGGCTCGGCAACTCGGCATATACCCGTATATCTGGCAACTTCGTTTTTTTTTGTTTTTTTTTTCATAAAGAGCTACCATAGTGCAAAGCCTGCGTAGCGCTTACAGGATCTCTGTTCTGTTTTTAGTGGGGAAAATGTAGTTAAGTGTACTAGCCACGTTCCATCTGCAGCAGCTCCTTTCTCGGAGGTGCTGCCCATATGTAACGGGCTCCCGGACCCAGTCGAGCTGCTTTAGCAGCTTTTCATCTGGGAGACCCCTCCAGTGTACGTCTGGAAAATAAAGCTTTGGATTTAATTAAACTAGAATAAAATACAGAAACATACAGCGATGCAGTCAACGGGATGCTTTATCCACACATATAAAGAACAAGTCATTATACTGAATACGCAAAACTAAGCATAGCAATACTATCGTTGCCCGCGTGTAAGTACATGTGCCCCTATGGCGCCCCGCAGCAGTATTTTTGAAACGGCATGACAATTCACGCACCTGATAAGGCATTTAGACTTGTCATGTGCTTATCACAAATTAAGCTCGCACATTGTTTGACATGGTAGTTTTTTATAAGAGGCCGAATTACGTTCCATCTCGGCGGTGGATTCACTAGATTAAGTAATTGTCAATTTTTGGACAGGACGGGTAAAATGAGGGACGGACGAGGGCTGTTCAATCGTCTTGCTGACCTCCGCTGTCAAAGAGACGTTGAAGACGATACGTTGAAGTCTTCAACGTCAATGAGACGAACGTTCGCCGGCTCAAAACGACGTTCGCTGTCCACTACGCCACGCTGAGACAAGCCCTGCAATGTCCTTGACCCCGAGCATTGCTCGGGTCTGGGATTTTGAAAAGGGGATGTACTCTAGTCAAATAGAATGCTATGCAAAACTAAAGAGCAAATTAGACTTTTAATGTTGAAAGAGCGAGAGGACGCTCTGCCTTTTAGATGTGAGGTCATGGGTTCGCGCCGTGGATGAGAAATTTAGCCAGTGCAGTGGGATTGCTAACCTCAGGCTTGTTGGGGTGCAGATTACACGGCCACACGCCGATACGATGCCCATCCAGATCGAAACAGAGAAGTGTGGAGAGTGAACCCAGAATGAACCCTGCAGTTCTGCAGCGCGAGCTTTCGCCTCACAACTTCCGAGCTGAGCTCCACTGATCACTTTCACGGGGATAATCCTTAGGGCCGCGACCACTCATGCACAACCGGACAAACGCAAAATCCACGAGTCGTGGCATGGCGCCTCTGTTCCGCTAAGCCATTATAATGGCTCGTTTGGCGCAGCTGGGTGTGCCAAACGAGGCACACCAGCTGCGCCAACGGTGCACTGATAAAGTGCGTACATTCGGCGCGTGTCTGCCTCGGCGAAAATAGCAACTCTTGATGTAATCTGCGTAATATATTTTAAAAAAGTTAGGGCTCCAATCCACGCTGTGAAGGTGGTTGGACAGCGAATCTGTGGTATCACCTGCAACGATTGCCCACTGCACTATAGACCCTTTTTATGGCAAACGCGGCAGGCGGTGCTCAAGTCTTCGACGTCCCAGAGAACTTCCGGTTCATAAAATGAATGAACAAAGGCCACCTTAAAGGAGCTGTGCAACGACATTGGTAGAGATATTTCTTACTTTATACCAGCTTCCTGGCACTAGTGGGACCCAAGAATACTTGAACGCAACACCACTGACCAAGAAGCGTCTTCGTCGCGGCGGAATTCAAAGGATGAAAGCGGAGCTTTTCTTTCAGTCTCTCCTTCCAAAGCCGCCTTTTGCTCCTTCGCGAAATTTGATGACGGAGCTGTGGGGACAATGGCAACAGTACGATCCCCGGGAATGCGTCATCGAGCTTTGCGATCCCAGCTGTGACGATATTCAAATGCTGCTCACACAGTGGACGCGAAGACTGCGTACGCATTCGATCTGGGCTCGTGACAATCGATGCCTCGACATGCATTCGGGTAGTGGCCCGTGTCCAATCGCTGCAACGACGACAATAGCCGAGCCATAACAATGTCTGGAACTCAGCGCGTGTCCTGTGCTTTGCCAACCCCAGCGCGTGGCTATGATCAACATTGGCGGCATATAATCGGCTCCAGATCACGTGGCCGCTTGTTCTGGCTACGAGTTGAGGGAGTGAACGGTGCTCGTTTTTCTTTAATTTTTTCCTGGAACTTCTATTGCGTGGGGTGAAAAACGAACGCGTGTTTCATAGGTCATTAACGTCAGGGATCCGTTTTAAGCGGTATTTGCGCAAAGTACACAAATTGTCGCATCCCTTTGACCCGCTGTTTGAAATGGGGATGAAACGTTTAACCCAATTCTTCAGGTGAAGAAAGCCAAAAGAACGAAGAGTGCGAGATCTGCTAAAACGTTTCATAGTATTCTTGTAAACTAACTGGCCTCCTCCAAGATGTAATACTGTAGAGCCGAAGGCCCTCGTTTTAAATCTCCGACTTTGTTGTCCGTGTAGCATTTATGCTTTCTAGCACTGGTGACAAAAGCAAGCTCAACAGGCTTGCAAAGACGGTGCGCGATCGGAAGTCGATTGGGACGCAAGCGGCAGTTCATGTTTATAAACAGCAAAATGGTCTATACCAAATGATTGACGAACAAAAAAATTAATGCAGTGTACCAATAAAAGACTTCGTACGCTGCGGTTACCGCGGCAGCTTATACAACCGCAATCTTTACCGTGAAACGCATGCCGGGAACGCTACGTGCTGCGCATTGTTCACGCGCGCCTTATCATCTGTCATGGGGTTTTGACACTTGTTTTTGTGGTTTTCTTGTAGAAACAAAGTGTCAAAAACCACATGATACGATGATAAGGCGCGCGCGAACGCTGATAAGCCGCGCGCGATGGTTTTCTGTGGACTATTCTGTCTACTACTGTTCTGTCGACGGACACGAAAATACGGACCAACTACTAATATACAGCTTCGCTGTAAAACAAGAATGAGCAATGATGAACTAACTTTATACGTTAAAGTATTGCAATCAACCTCGCTATTTCACCCACTTTATAGTAAGTTCAAATGAATAGAAAACATCAGCCCGATTACACACTTGTTTAAAGTCTACATCACCTGTCGCTATCCGCTCTGGAGCTGGGGATAGGAACAAGCGCCACAGTACATGTGCGGCTTTAAACTTTTGTTCTAACGTGCTTTCTTTTTTCTGCCCTCAATTGTCTTCAGGTTTTGCTGCTGTAAAATATCAAGCGCTGAAAGAAAAGCTGCGCGGAAACAGAATGTCGGGTCCTACGAGGAAATGCGAAGACAAGGTGAAGACAAAAGAACAAAATAGAAAAACAATCATGCGAATGTCTCTTTACCGTCTTGTACCGCAAATAATCGATAACCTGAGGCCCGCTTGACAAAAAATTTGAAACAAAGGTATAAACGGTAGTGAAAGTTCAATAAGTATGTTTTGTTCCTTGAGCAAAAAACAAACAAAAATAAAATCACGGGCTAATGCGGTCAATACTGCGGAATTGATTGCCTTATGTATCTGCGATAGCGTGCGGCCAATAACCTTCCCTCGTGGTCACGCCGGCAGTGAATGACCCAACTTTCCGTAAGGTCTGGAGTCAATCGCAATATTTCCCGGACCAGCGGCGTCGAAAAATGAGAGAAGAGGGGGAGAGGATTTCCCCCCCCTTTATTTCTCAAATACTTCTGAACCCACTGTCCCAGACAACAGCAATAACACCGAACTGGTGGCCAAATTTCTACCATGATGAGCGGCCCCAGTCTAGGCGAATGGATCGCAAAAGCACCACGTTCCTTTCATCGTTATGCCGTAAAGCAAGAAAGGTAACGAGTCGCGAATACGCGCACAACGTGGCTGTCATGTGGGCCAATTAAGCGAGTCACGTGTCATCCAAGTCTACGGGCGAAGGACAAAAACAAAAACAATGAGTTGTGGTTCTCTGGAGCATTGGTTCTCAAATGAGGGGTCCGCGAAGCCATTCTAGGGGTCCGCGAAGCCCTGCCTCATCAGTCAAGCCAGTCAATAAAAGTTGTTTTTCCGATTGAGAAGAAACGTTCTAATTTTCAGAT
Source organism: Ixodes ricinus (assembly GCA_037355805.1). Classification (NCBI taxonomy): domain Eukaryota; kingdom Metazoa; phylum Arthropoda; class Arachnida; order Ixodida; family Ixodidae; genus Ixodes; species Ixodes ricinus. The sequence goes on from JAZHYW010065888.1 coordinate 39,310, forward strand.
GAGCTTTCTCGTGTGTATGTTAGTGAGAGAAGTCTACTTCACACTAGCCCTTAGTTATATTCATTTATTAAATCATTATTATAATTGACCTATACTTACCTTCCCCTCCCCCTGAACTGGGGTGTTCCATTATCTCCGCCGATCCCGAGGGTCACGAAACATCAATGGTTGAGAACCGCTGCTAATCCTGCTGATTCGCGGGATAACTCATCATCTTTCCAATAAACATGTTTTCTCTCTCGAGAGAGAGAGAGCATTTCAACTGACTCTAGGGCGCTTTGAATTCTAACTCCTTAAGGAGTAATAACGCGACGCTACCCGGCCCTTTAATCCATATTTCGCTAACGTCACATTTAAACGCGGAGATGGCCACGCGGCAACTCGCTCCATTAGTTAAATGGAAGAGAACAAAGTCGGACACGTATATGTGTCACCGCGCGTCCGTCCGTTTTTCTGTTGGTCTTGAAAGTGAAGAGCGCGCATCTTTCAAACCAACATAGCAAAGAAGAAATTAAAAAAAGAGGATGTCGTTAGTTCGTCCTATACAGCGCGAGCACAATACTTTACACTGCGCATCATTTATTACTGCGTACTATTCGCAGACGCCAGAGTGCCGCGCAGACCGATCTCAGGGTTAAGAAAATATATATATAAACGCCAGCACGGTAAATCTGCCCGCACAGAATACCGAAACTTTTTTGCAATCTCAATATTGCCAGTTATAGATTGGTGAGATACGCGCCACATAAAAAGGTTATACGTACTCGAGTAAACAAAAACAAAAATAAACAACGTCGGCCGAAACCTAGAGCAGTCTTGTCCTGTTGCTTGGAAATACCGGAAGTACATGGGGCAAATAAAACTCTCGTGTTCCTCCAGATAAAAGAGGTAGAGCAGGGACAAATGGCCTTTGACCAGCTGCGTCGAAGTACGGCTTCTCTAGCATTAGGGACGACATACATTTTAAATGGCTCAATTTCGTTTGCTTTTCTTGTCTTTTTGGAATGGACGTTTCGAGGCTTCTATTTACTTCTTTATTCTAATCTGTCCGAGCTCTACTCCTGTGGAGAAACCTGGACAGTTAACGTTTCTTTGTTTTCAATTTGCATAGATAATTGCGATTTGTGTGTTTCGCAAAGCCAACCTCTACTCCAACACGTCAGTCGTGATGTTCTTTTTCTACCCCTCTCAGTTTATCCGTAACTAGTAATCACAGCCTGTGAGTCGGCCATGATCGTGTCCTGAACCTTCGGCCAGCTGCCCACCCTTATGGCTTTTAGTTGTTGTTTTCGGTCAGTTCACTCGCTTGTTCACGGCCAATCGACAATGAATCGGATCTAGATATTTCTAGGGGGATAGAACGTGCTCTATAGCATTATGAATAAATAAGAAGGTACAAACCAACCTCAAACTCTGTCTAAAAAACATAATTTATGGAGAGAACAAATTCACGCCGGGTGTCTGATCTCTATCTCACCCACTGCGATTCATCGGCGTTTTCTGTGCAGTCTATATATTCCGATGGGACTTCCACCTTTGACTTTAAGCTAAAACAAAAACCTATCAACGTCAGCTCGGGCCGCGTCCAAAGGCATCGTGATGGCCGGGCTGACAGCTCGCCAAGCTCTCAACCCGGCCATAATTTAACGAAACATTTGCTTCGCAGTTTGAGCGAGAATTACTTGGAAGAGAAAACAAACAGCACAACGTATTACAGTTAATCTTAGCTGTGACGTTCTTAAAAGGGACTGGATGCACTATTCATTAGGAACACGCGCGCGAGGCAAATAACTATCTTACAAGGCAATTTCAACTTTTTTCTTTTAAAACAAGGAACGGGATGACAATCCACGTCATGCAGAATATTGGTTTGTTCTCGAAACCCCCACAGAATGTGGCATTCAAGTGCAGACGATATTCTAACGTCTACATACCATCGCCAGAAATGCCATCCGGTTTCAACATATAAGGTCTTCGCAATCGGAGGCGGCCGCAACATCCGCGCGCACCGTGCACCAATAGCTCTGCACACCAGACATCGAGAGAAACTCGCAGCACACCACGCATGCACCGGAACCACACAGCAGAGACGCGGGGAACTTGGACGGCAGTGCTGTGGACTTCCGGAAAGCTCGCACCAAACCTCGTGGCAGCAGAAACGCGCCTGACAGACCGCCCACGATCTACACGAGAGAAGCGTCCAAAACAGCTCGTGGACTCACCAGACGCGTAGTGGAAGTGGTACGGTTCCCAAGAGTGAAAGCCCATGGCGGTTCAATGGCCCGGGCCGGATGCGATGGCCATGGCGACGTCAATGCGGCCAGAGTGCATTTACCTGACGCGCAGTCGAAGGCTCTTCTGACCGATATAGCCACCGCCTCCTTTTCCTCTTTGGGTCGAGTCTGCGAAGGGGCCGACTAGAGAGCACGCCGAAACAAGGCCCGTGGAACAGAGAAAGCCGGCCTTGGAGGGGGCGAGGAATCTCCTCGCCGAAGAAGGGAGAGCCCCGAAATCTAGGTCGCCCAGCCTCGCGAGGCAAAAAAGCAAACGCGCATCTTTCCTCGAGGCCCGCTGCCGCGTCCGCGTGTTGGCTCGCGCGACTCCGGGTGGGACGGAGGTAAGGGACAGGAGAACGAACGAAGAGGTGCACAGCCCTTATTTTGGGAGAGTGGACAAGCATGGCGAGTATCTGTGTGTGCCTGCCCGCGTAGTGCATACGCGCTAGCGTCGAACGGCGCGGTGGACCAGAGAGACAAAAAAAACTGCCCGGAGCGTAGAAAGTGCACGAGGGACTCCCCGCCGGGGACGCAAGCGTCCCTCGTTCGCGGAGCCGTGCTCGCCGCATCTGCTACGCTTGTTGCGCAGCACTCCTCACCGGCCGAATCACGGAGGCGTACCGAAAGACGCGTAGTCGGTTGTGAACGGGTCTCCCCTCCTGCGCCTCCTCGTCGTGCCTGCATTCCGCCGCGGGGAGCGAGACGCTGAATAGTTCGTTTGCGGAACCAACTCGGAAGTAGCGCGCGAGCGGCCGTCTCAAGCCAATGGCATCATTCTCGTCAATCAACTGATATAGCACGGGCCTGTACCGGGGTCTGCGGGGAAGGCAAGCGGACGGATCGCGGGTGCTGCCGAAGACTGTGCCGACTGAGCAACTTCAACCTGCGTAAATGAAAAAAAAGAAAAAAGCGTCCATTTAATAGCACATTAATGTGCGACCGAGCCGTATATGGAGCCGCATTTGAAATAATCCTGAACATATCTGGACTTCTTTAAAAAGTACTTATCTTCTTCTCAGCTCTAGAAAGAGGTCATTCACATAGACACGTATAAATCAAACCTTAGACTTAGCAACAACACGGTTACGATCTTTTTTGTCGTTTTCCGCACGCTGGGACGTCGATTAACCGGGACCGGTCGTCGCGACGTCATGATGATGATGATGATTAGTGGTTTTATGGCGCAAAATTCACGGCGACGCGATTTTCAAGCTTGTTTACGAAGCGAATCTACATATTTATTCGAAGCCTATTTACAAAACGTTCTTTACACACACGCGTGTAAACCAGGGTCTCCCAGGGAGATCGGTGGCCGAGTCAATAAAGAAAAGGAAAAAAGAGATCGGTGGCCGAGTGGACTAGCTCACGCAAGTTCGGAGCACGTGGAGAGGAAGCTCGCGCTGCAGAACCCAGGCATCCTGGGTTCAATCCCCATCCTGCCCGTTTCGATCTGGATGAGCATCGACCGGCGTGCGGTCGTGTATCACTACTGCGTAGTGCACGTTAAAGACCCCAGGCTAGCGGTTGTACTGCACGGGCTCAATTGCTTATCTACAGCTGAGAGACAAGTCGCCCGCTGGGGCAGACTAAGTTCAGGCTGGTTCAGGGGGTCTCAAGCATTTTGACTAAGGGGCCGGATTAGCGATCTGTCGCAATCTCGAGGGCCGGGAAAAAAGAATAATTATAGACGACGCAAAACTGAGTAAATAAACCTAGAGAAGCATTTGAACACAGAAATGAATGTTTGAGTAATTATTAAAAAGGAACCTAAGGTGGATGAACACATATACTTCAAATTGAAGTGTAATATTTATTATGACATTACACAACACTTGTGACCTAGAAAACTCACCAGGCATGAATCAAATCGCATGGGAATTCCGGGACATTCGCACAAGTGCAAAAGACTAACGAGAATGACAAAAAAACTAATCTTGACATTATGCAATAGTTGTGACAGAGGACACTAAGCGCAATGTACATGAGAACGAACTGGAATTTCAACGTAACTGCACAGACATGAAGCAGGGGACTAAGAATGGTAATGCAGTTGATGACAATGCTCAATTAATAATAGGCGAAAGGTCCCGTGTTACGCTGCAGTTTCTTTCGTTCCTTCTGGTATCTTAGTTCGCGCATTTGGAGGGCGCCGCGGGACCGTTCCTTTACGCCCACCCCTAGGCTGAGACTGCGGTGGAAGCCACGTCCACGTTGGACCAGTCATACGTCTCCCTTTCGCAACGTGATCATGCTCCCTCCCATTATACCCACGCGCAGAGAGACCGGGTCAGGGAACGAAAGGGAGGCGGCTGATTGGTCCGGCAGGCACGTAGCTTCCACCGCAGTCTCAGCTTAGGGGTGAACAGAGTGAAGCAGGGGTCTACTGGAGACGGGCCGTCCGCGGGCCGGGATTTAGAGACCCCTGGTGTATATCACCAAATAAGGGCACTGAACACTGGACGGGGACAGTTCGGTTTCACAGAGCATGGTAATACTGGATAAACGCCGTCTTTCACGTTAATTACGCACTTGGGCGCCAACCGTACGTAGGGTCCAATTTAAACGCCTGTCCATTCAGAGGTTTTCTGGGCCGAGAAATCGCTTCGGTAGTGTGGCAGTGAGACCACGCGGACCGTTTCATTCTGCTGCGCTGGGAAGGGAAGAAGGAGGCTGAAAATAGAAAGGAGGAGGAGGACGGAGCGGAGATTTGACCATTCTGACTGGACGATTTTCAAGCTGTACTTGACACATGGTATTCATTTTCCACGGTATTTACGATTTCGCCTGCCGATAACTCTATCCACAGTATGCCTGGATGCACAATGAGAGCGGAGTATCGGATATCGTTATGGAACTGCACAAAACGACCCGCTCAAACTTCCTCATGTCTCAGCGAGCTTCCCCTGCATGCACACTGTCATATGCACTTAATAGCTGGAATATTCGTCTCAGTGCTCCCGTGCGCGTGCTTGCGGGTGCACCAAACATTCTGTAAATTATGTAATGAACATTCGTCTTTGTTGACGATCAGGTGACCGTGACTGACTACGCAGCTTTTTCCTTACCCGTGTTTTTTTTTTTTTTTTTTTCACGGCTCAGTTAGAAAGGACGCGCCTGCTTCCCGAAATTCGAATAAAGTTTTAAACGCCCAGCAATAAACGCCTGATAAAAACTGCGCATATTTTGGACACCTAAGATCAAATAAATACTCAGTCTAGTCTACACCTTTAGCTGTTTCGGGGCGTTGAGAGAAAGTGGGTTCGGCCGACTGACTGTACCTCGCAATTTCACGTGCTGGTAACGCACGTTGGCCATATTTTCAAGATACGTCAAGCCACGCGCTCATAGTTCCCCGATGCCAGTCTCCTCGTCACCATACCTGAATGATGCGCGAAATCGAGTACAAACATATATGCATTAGACATCTATGTGAGAACGCGGTGACACACATTTCATCGATTACATTTTCTTTTCGATTCAAGGTTCCAGTCTTTCCAGAAGGAAACATATATATATTCTTGCGCCCCGCTGGACTTGAAACGCGGAAAATTTCGCTGCGATGCGTTTACAGTTTTAAACGCAAGGTGACTTTATTTCAAAACCCCTTAAACTACTAAGTAAGAAAAACACTACATATATTAACTAAACTAAATAAATTAGAAATTGTTCATTCGCGTACTCACGATTAACAAAGATAGGTAGGAGACCGGGGGGGGGGGGGGGAGGTCAATATACTGCAATAGCAATTGCAATGATTTCTTAGTAGCAAGAAGGGCTTACAAAACAGCTAGTTTTGAGGATGAGTGCATGTCACTTGCTCAATTGGTGGCAAATATAAATTTAGATGCATCAGTAGCAGCATTCCAACATGTCACATGCCCTCAGTGACGACGATGAAAACACATCGTTGCATAAGCGAAATTCGTTGTATTAGTGCAGAACATTGTCCGTCTTCCAAGGGTCGTCTCTCTTGGGGAAGCGCTGCTCTTGAGCATTTTTGTCATTTCTGGTCTAGCTTTAAATAAAAATTATCACACTGTCACTTTATCGCTGATAAACGCGGAAATATTTGTTTTATTTATTTGTAACGGTTTCCAAGACGACCTCAGCTTTTCCAAAATCTTTCTGCCCAACTTTTGCACAATACGTACCCACATGAAACGCTATGGCGGAAAAAGTATGTCTATGCTTTACAGGCTGTAGAAAGTGCCACAGGACTATTCTTTCAATTTTAGCATCAGTTGTACGAAAAGTTACACCGTGCTGAAATTGTTTCACTGATAATTATAAAGCGAACACATTAAATATATTGCAAATTATCAGCTTTTATCAGCTTTTTTAATATTGCTATTTTAGCACTTCAATTTATGAACTAAGTTATCCCAAAACTCATTTAGACCCAAGTTCTACATCCAATTATACTTAACGCAAATCCTGTATGTTGTAATAAAAAAATCATGAGAAAACAGGAAACCTTCTCACAGCTTGCCTGAAGGACTTTCGAATCTACGTACCTGAGTAAGTGTGCACTTTTAGAGTGTACTAATTAATAAATTCGTTGCTTGAGAGTTTTAGAACAAGAAAAAAGAAACGTTTTAACGAATTCAGTTTCCGGTAATTTCCGGTTTTTAAGACCAGTGTTTTTCTTTACTCGTCAAAACTGCGCCAAGTATTCGCGCCGTATCTTCGTCAGTCGTTTCAACTTCCGGTGTCTTTCGGGGTTCAAACCGTGGTGGTCCTTTCGCTGTTTCTAGTTATTCAAATACCCTCGGTTGGCGTCATCACTTTTTTTTTTAGTTGCACGTTTTGAAATACGATTATTGTGTTCACAAGAACACACTGAGCGATTTCCACCTTTCCCATTCTTTGATCTCAGAAGCGCACTGCGCTGGTGCGCTTCTTTGTGAATGATACTGTGTGGTTCTACACACAAACTTCAGTGAAGCAGTCGTATTTCACTGACCAATTTTTTTTATCGCAACACTACTAAAATACAAAACGAAAAACCCCAGACCTAAAATACAAAAAAAAGGAGGGGGGGAGACTTTTCGTTGTTTAATTAAACGAATTTACTTGGCGTGAACGCACACTGCAAGAAGACAAACACATGCATGCACTCGGCGCGAGTTGTTCGGGATAATAATAATAATAATAATAATAATAATTGCCTTTATTTCCATCAAAGATGGGGAGATCGAGGAAAAAAGCTGCTCGTGTTTCCAGCCTTTCCGAGTTCAGTGATGGCTCAGAGATGTCCGAAGCGAGAGCTAGTGTTGTGCACAGACAGTTATGAAGCACCTGAATGACTGTGCAGCTACGTGGAACTGTTGTGCGCACTGAAGAACGTTTTCGAAGGAACAGTCACTGTCAATAATTGTGGCGTTTATTGTCTTTTATTATTCGAGTGCACAACTAAATCAACTCTTACACGGACCTTAAATGGCTCTCAGCATTTTCTACGCAAAGCTTATTAAGAAGTAAAAGTTGAAGACGGTATTCATACTACGTATGTGCACAAGAAACAACTACCAGAAAACCTTTGTTTCGGAAATACACTGAAGTGGTCTTGGTTAAGCTTTCGATAACAGATAGCTTCATTGTACCATGCAGTGGTAGAGATTAGACCGTGTATGTAAAACGGCACTTATGTACGTTAAAAAAAAAGAAAAAGGAAGGCTTACCAATATCAAGAAGAGAAGAAACCCGCTTGTTTTCATTTTGTTACACAGTAAGGAAACACGAACGCTGAAGAATTTCGTGTTGAATTCATTTGTGTTCATTCTTCGCCTATCGGTATGTTCCGAGGCTACGAAAACAATTCTCGTACTTGCCAAAACCGCAATCTCTTTTTTTTCTTTCTTTATCGAGTAAGTTGTGAGTCACTTACTTGTGACACTAAAAAGCATGAGTCGCTTCTTTCTCAATCCATTATTTGTATCCATTTTACCAATATATAGTTCAAGCACCACCAAATAATGCCCGTGTCAGGTATATGTATATAGAACCATAAGGTACGCAGGGATAACCTAACAAAACGTGTCATCAAAAAAAAAAAAACTTTTCAAGCATAGCATGACAAATAATGTCAACCTAATCTATGATCAAATAATAATAATAAAAAAAACTTACGTTCAGCGTCTAAAGTAACATGTTCCCAAGCAATGTTCTTCCACTCCGTCTCAAACAAAAAAACAAAAACAAAGGCACTTTCTGTAGCCTTTAATATTGCAAACTATTCTACCACGTGACCCCGAAGGAAAAAAAAAAGTGTATTTTTGTTGTTTTTATCGAAAGAGTTAACTACGCATCGCCGAACGCTCAGTCATCGCACAAATGTCGCGCTAGCGATCCGAACCAGATGCCAAAGTTTCGGAACTCTCCGTTATCTCGTTCAAAAGTTATTAGCGATTTCCTGAAACTTTCAAAAGAAAAACCGGGCCCATTCCCTGTAACTTGACGCCGTTCATCTCCACGTGTTTGTCGGCTCTGTCGAAGTTTCTCAACCGAAAAATTTCGGAAACCGCCAACAACTTTTCAATCAAATAACGGCAGACTTGAACCGTGGCGTCTGGTGCGTAGAGTATAGTGCTATACGTTTGGACGGAGCCTGAACATTCAGCGATGCGTAGTTCATTGTTTTGGTGAGAAAAACAAAAAAAACATTTTTCTTCTGGAACAGGCGGTATGCTCATCTCTCATAGTGCAGTGTACTAGGCACCAAGCGCGAAACGTTCAATAAACCGAAATAATCAAATAGTAGATTACGTCACACGAGAATAAAATAGTCCGACGAGATAAAATGTTCAATAGGCTCAAAATGAGCCTGCGTAACCTACAGTCCTTAGCAGAATAGGCTGATGCTTTTAACGCGAGAGTGTTAAGGAGCTCGTGTCGCAGAAAAGACGGCCTCGGCGGCGTGGCTGAAAAGTCGGCGTCGGTGGCGCGACGCGAAGATCCCGATTGGTCGATAGGGTCATGACGTCGCAGACTCATGAGACGCATTACATGAAATGTAATGCGAATTAAAGGTCACCACATGTCTCAAACGATTTCACTTTATAAAGTAATAAATCTGCTTTAAAGAAAACATTGAAGAATCTTACTGAAATGAGTGATAGGGCGCCGGCGAGCTGGTTTACGTTCATGATTTAAGACAACCCCGAGACTGGGAAATCAAGGACAAACACAAAGAAATCTCAAAACACAGCTGTCAATTTATTTTTCCGACTCGTCCTTTTTTATAGAACAGGACAAACAAGACGGAAATCTCAAAACACAGCTGCCAATTTATTTTTCCTGACTCGTCCTTTTTTATAGAACGCGTTCTATACAAAAGGACGAGTCGGAAAATAAATTCGCAGCTGCGTTCTGAATTTCGTCCTGTTCGTCCTTGTTTTCCCCAGCCTCAGGGTTGTCTTACATCATGAAGAATTTTAGGCGGAATTCGAGACCCACGACCATTCGGTTGCGAGCCAGACACGCTACTTACTGACAAGGCCATGTGCGCCCCACTTACTGCTCACTGGCAGGAAGAGCATGAGAAGCGAATGAGAAGGCGATATGAACGGGGCCCGAAAACGCTATCGCGTTTCAGTCTTAAAGGCGAAGCTTAAGCGTCCTCCAAGTTTTCGTTTTTTGCGCAACCGTTGGTGGTCCTACTTTCAGTTTATCCCATCAGGGGTGAGGGTTGTTGGCCTAGTGATTTTCGCTGTCTAAAAGACTTTTTGCAAATGGAGCGAAGGGTGTAATTAAACCTGGCAATGATCAAACCACAGTCCCACCTCGCTCAGACAAGGAATGTCGTGCGCTCGGTTTACAGAGGCACACCTTCTGGCGACAACAGCTACCACCCGCAAACGTGCGTTTACGCGTGCGAACACGATGATTCCTCGCTGTAACAATGGATTGTTGACATCCCGAGAATATTTATACAAAAGAAAAAGCACGGAGACAAGCTCACTGCTCGTATAGCAGTAGTCACGTCCCATGTCAAGAACGTCAGAGGCTACAGAAAGACAACGGTGAACGTAAATAACCGATCGCTGTAAACGTAAAAATTCCGCCTCCACAACGCAACAACGACAGTTAGCTAAATAATGGCCCAACGCAGACGACAGACCGGCACTGGTGTGAAAACGCGCCACGAAGTCACAGGAGTAAAATTATGACACTGACAGTCAACGTCTGGAGTCGCGTGGGAAGATTGTCACGCAGTTTTGTGCAGCTTCCGTGTTCCCACGCGATAGCGTAAATATCTGTTGTTCTGAAATGGTACATCTGTTTTCCTCTAGCAGGATTCAATATTGCACCAGGAAACTTGGAATGTAGATATGCCATAAATTAGAGAACCGGAACAGTTATATCAGTATGTAAAAGTTGCCCGGGGAGAACTATGAAGCGCCACGGGGAAGAAAAACAAAACGCTGCATAACATAACGGAAGAGCACTTCTTTTACCGTGCCACAGGCGGCAAAACAGCGTCAGGCTCCGCGTACCATTCACTTCCCCTCCCTCAAGAGTCAGTGAAAAGCTCGCCCAGAGCGAAAACACTGTTGACTCCTCCCCATTTTCATCAACGCTAATAACAGCTTCCTTTCATTATTTTATATTTGGAAACCATAAAAGTGTATTTCTCAAATTGCTCGTGTCATCCGAGTATCGTGACAGAAGTGAATGCCATCGAACTATTGAAGGAATATAAGGATTTAGCACCGCGGTTATAGAGCGTGGGGGAACTATCTCACTTGTGCCCTCACACTAGCTTTAATTTTAAAGCAAGCTGTATATACTGTATTTTGTAGGCGAATAGAATACGTTAAGAATTTCGATTAACAAAAAACGCTAGGAGGTCATTCTCTCAGTGTATGCCTCGGTCGACTCGAATCTACCAGAGTGACCACACCGTTTTGTTTTGTTTTTTTCTGCTTTCTTTTCCAATATTCATGTGAAAAGGCTCGCCCTTATTTCGGTGTATAAAGGAGTTGTTTTAACATGCATTTCTTTATAATGACAATCACGCGGTCAACGCTAAAGACGCCAGGTTAAAAATCCTATGCGGAGCCCAAGTTTGTCTGCTTCTTGAGCAGACGAACTTGAGCAGACGAACTTGGGGTTACGGTCGCCCCTACAAAAATATGTGTGGACGTCCTATGTCCATTCTTTTGCCGTTCTATTACCCCTTTGTCCATCCTGTGGATTCCTGTAGACAGTTCTTGGACCATGTATAGACCGCTGGTTTGCCATAGAACGGCCACAAGAACCCTATAGGGATCTCCGCGAAACAAAAAGTTTTTGTTTCCTTTCTATTTCCATGCTATGGTCCTGGTGAGTCTATGGACATCCTATTGCATCTCTGTGGTGTGCGCTATATATTGGTAGATTATTAAAGTGAGGACGGGTAGATGTTTTCTTTAGGTGTAGGGAGGTGTCCGAGTTAAGGAGTTGTTAATTAAGCGCCGGTCATCAATATGTTGCATTGATGTCTGGAGGCATGTCCAACCTCAGGGTATATTCATTGTGGAGATGGAAGTGTTCAGTATGTACCGATGTAATTCCTTTACTTTCTCAGTGGGACGTAGGTGTATGTGGGTCTCTGCGGCCCCCATAAATATTCGCAACTTTCACAACCCATGGGGGGCGCACTGGCGCCTATCAAAATGGCGGTCATCTGGATGATCGTCGTAGAACAGCGGTGCTAGGCTGGGTCTGCGACGCTCAAGTAATTCTAGTTTTGCTATATTCGAGCAGTATCAGAGCCTTGCGGTATTTTTTACGTAAGGGAAGTGTAGGCAAGCCCTTTTATTATGAGGCCAATCATCCGGGAGCTAGGGAGCGCGATTCTCACACCGCGGTACCACCATCGCTTAAAGTTGCGAATACCCTGTGCTTTCTCTATGGACCCCGTAGGGACTCCGTGCAGACCCTGTATGGCTTCTCTGAAGACCCCATGAGGACCCTGTGTAGACCCTGTGTAGACCCTGTGTAGACCTTGTGTAGACCCTGTGTAGACCCGGTATGGCTTCTCTGCAGACCCCATAAAGGCCCTGTGTAGACCCTGTGTGGACTCTGTGTAGACCTTCTGTAGACCCTATATGGCTTCCCTGTGGACCCCGTGCGTACTCCCTATAGACCTTGTATGGCTTCTTTGCAGACCCCTAAGGGCCCTACTCTCTTAAAACTAACTTTTACAAAGCACGTTTTTGCGTAAAAACAAGTGGAAAAAAGCTCTTTTTGTAGAAACCTTTATTGGAGATTAGTACAAAATGACAGGAGCGTGATGTTGGCATAATCTTTTAGCTTATAGGGTTTTGCGGTACAATTAATATTGTTTTTATACAGCCATGCCTCACCGACGATTTCAGGTAGCGCGTCCCGACCTGGGTGCGTCCTAACTTCAGTGGCAATTCGCGGTGCGTCCGCCTGGGAGACGGGGGTTGGCATCCCTGAAACCCCCTGTACCATATATGTTTCGGCGCCAAAATGGCCGATTACAGCCAAAATAAAAGAACAGTCACACGCTGTCGAAAATCGATGCTCCCTAACCAATACACGCGGTCGTGCAGTTCTCCGAGTGGCCGCTGCGGGAGAAATGGCGGCGTTGCGATCGCAATTAGTTTGGTTTTCAAGTGCGGATCGGTGCCGGTTTTTCAGAGCAAGCTCTTCGGCAATTTTCCAACTGACTTGTTCTAGTAACGTTGGTCGCGGTGCGGACCCCCTTAAGACTCAGTGGCTTCTGTACGGACCCTGTAGGGGCTCCCTTTAGACCTTGTATGGCATTTCTGCAGACCCCATGAGGACCCTGTGTAGACCCCGTGTAGACACCGTATGGCTTCCCTGTGGACCCCCTGGGAACTCCCTGTAGACCTCATATGGGTTCTCTGTGGGCACCCTATAGACACCGTAAAGACCCTGTGTAGACACCCTATAGAGTCCCTATGGACTCTATGTGGTGTCTTACTATAGAGAGGGTATAGGATGACCTCATATCGTCTATAGAATAGGACGTCCATAGAACGTCCGTTGGCCAATATTCTATAGGGCATCCATAGGACGTCTTCACAAAGGCAACAGCAGTTGTGGTCTGCCTATAGATGCCTTTTGCTCTGCCTATGGACGTTGATCTATAGAACGTCCTAGGAGTGTCCATACATATTTTCGTAAGGG